>JNBR01000025.1:28617-64995 GCA_002081595.1 Achlya hypogyna
GCCCCGCACGATGAGCTGGCCAGTGTCAACGTTGAGACGATACTGCCCGGTCGATTTGACGCCAAGACCATCGACAGCGTAATTCAGCGCATCACGATCACCAGCACGAGCGAAAAGAAGCAGCGAAACAAGAAGCAGGCGCCGCCTCAGCAGCCGCGCATTGTGCTCACGATCGACGAAACCTCGGGCACAACCAAGTTCTGGGAAGGCCGCATCCGGGGCTGTCGTCTTATCGAGTGCGCCGGCATTCTCCATGGGTAGGATATCCCCGTGTTTTGGGCTCACGAGCAGTGGAGGACGGAGCAACGGGTCATCACGGAGGCCAACACGCGTATGGAATCGGAGGAGTCGTGTCAACTTCTGCTGCATCATCGCGTGCATGCGCGGCTCAAGGCCGGGTACAAAGTCGTCGAAGGAAGGCGCTTTTTGCCAGACGACGCCAAGGCCCCCAAGCCTCTCGTTGTGGCAACTAAGAAAGGCTCACTGGACAGAGGCAGCACCGTGGTCCGATCGATGCCCCAGCTACCAACCTATACCGTGAGAAACCACCACGCACTGTACAACACACCAAGCTACGAATTGCCCGAAGAATGGCAGCCACCAGCGACGCACCTACCGCCGGTTCGTCCACGCACGCGTCTGTGATTTGGAGGCTTTTCTAGGACTTGTCGTGGGTGAAAGAAAGCTTTCCGCTGAGGCACCCGAGAACGACTCAGATCGTCCGCAACGAGCGTGTACAAGGGCACGCGTATCAACGAGGCATGTGCCCGCCAAAAAGCCAGCGTCTCGAACCGCTCCTCAGCGCGCCGACATTGTCCATGTCGTCTCCATTATTTTACGACGACCAGGATAATCGATGCTCTTCCGTGTAATGCATCCGCAAAAGATAACAACGCACCGAAGTATGACTCCATTTCTGGTGTTGGCACGCCTTCGACAATGGCCCTTCCGTAGCGTGGTGGCTTGTTCAGCGACCCTAGTCGCTTCGATCGCGAGAGACGTGGGAAAGCAAGGCGAGGTTACTAGTTACAAGGTCTAAATGTCTAGCTGCGTCAACATGGCGACACCCCGTCGGATCCAGTGTTTCTGGTTGTGCTCAGGCGACATTGGGATGCGAAGGAACATGACAAAGTTCGTTGAGTGGCCGGTCGTTGAGAGCGTGCCCTGGCGAAGACTCGTTTTGTACACGGGTGTCATGTACACGTGCGCCGTGCCTTTCGGATCGCTGTCTTTGACGGGCTCAATGTCTTCTCGGCGCCGTGGAAGCAACAAAATGACCGGCATGGACACATGGAGCTCTCGGTGGTGTGACTCTGCAATGGCCATGCGGTCATTGTCCCAGCGCGCTCCCTCCATGAAGAGTCCATTGATGAACGCGCCATCTGCGGCTTTGGATGTTATCGAGGACGATTCGTCCATTGTCAACACCTGCATGTCGTAGCCAACCTAGCCATTCCTTGTAAGATACGTGTATGCCAGGCACTCCGACCTGATCAATGGGCTGTTGGTGCTTCCGCGCAAAGTTTTGTAGCGTGCCCGTGATGAATGCTTGTGTGAAGAAGAAACCAGAGATCCAGTAGATTGTTGGTGACTGCTTGGCATCGATCCACACCTGCAGGAACGCCAGGCGAGCGAGAAAGTCCGTGACCCAGCTGCCCAGCGGCTTGAGCGACGGGTACGCGACGCTCGCCCACATGCTCGGCACTTGACCGTTGACCATGCTGTTGCCCATGGCCTCGAGCTCGGCGGAGAGCACAACGAGTCCCTTTAGCGCGCGCTGGACCTCTTTCAAGCTGCGGGCAATGATCACGATAAGGCGATTGAAGCGGATGAGCTCTTGTGTCAGCACCGTGTTCATGCTCTCTTCGTAGCACACGGGGAAGTCAAGCTCGGCCTTCTCAATGTCGAAGACGCCTGGGATGCGCCCGCCAATGTCAGCTGCAACCTCGGCTAACGACTGGTCCCACGACTTACCACCGCCACCACTGCTGCGCGGCTGCAGCGACAGTGCCGATTCCAGTAGCAGATTCGTCTCGGCAATTGCGCATGAGATATTTGCGTTGTCGTGTAGCCCAAATATCTCGGGCCCTTCGTTCATCGGGAGTTGGTCGACGTAATCCAGATACGCCTGCAGGGGGCCGTTGCTTGGTGCATAGTACAGCCCCGACGGACTGAACTTGTACGAGTCGTCCTGAATCAGCGGCGTGTAGAAGTCGGAAAGCGTGTTGACGATACAGCGGCGGTCCTTGTCGTCCGTGACGCGGCCGCCGTAGTTGCACTCGCCCGCAAGGTAGCCGAGAGCTGCGTACGGAATCGCGTCGGACGGATTGAGGTCGTCGAGGCATATCTTAAGCTGATCTTTGCTGATATTGAGGTCGGAGCCGGAGAAGACATACTTGATGTTCCACCCAAGAGGCCCGAACTTGGTTCGCTCACGCACAGTTGCGTGGAAAAAGCACAGACCGAAGAGCAGCTTCTTGAACGCCTCGGGGCGCGCGCACGAATTGAGCCAGTCGTCCGTGAAGGTCAGATAGCTGCCCTTGAGGTTGGCGCGCATGCCCTTGGGCGGCTCGTTGGTCATCTTGACACCGTTCTGCAGGATGAATGGCGGGAACTGACGAGACGGCTCGGACGTGAGCCAAAGGCGGAAGGAGGCGTGGACGCGATCAGGCGTGATCTCCTCGCAGAGTCGTTCGAGCGTTGGCAGCCAGCTCACGCTCAGGTGGCAGTTCTGGAGACAGACCCAGTTGCCGTTGTCGATTGCCTCCGCGATGGCATTCTCAGCAAGCGGGCCCTGCCCCTGCCCGAGCGAGATGGCGACGAACTTTTTAGTGAAGCCCATTTCGGCAGCAAGTTTCAGCAGCTCCGACATCGGGTCGGCGCCGGGCGTGAGCACAAAGATGAGAGGCGTCGCGCACGTCGAGTCGTCGTAGCCGGCCTTTAAGTCGAAAGGCTGCGGCTCGATGAAGCGCTGGCCCATCTGCGCGGCGACAAAGAGCATCACCGACGGAACCACCTTGTCCGGTCGAAAGCAGCGCAGCACGATTAGCCGTTGAAACGAGTCGTAGGCCGCCATGGACGGAATTTGCTGCATATCCACGGCCGGATCCTGTGAGTTGTAGCACGCTGCCCAGAGCGGAAGCTCCGCGACAAACGTGTCAGCAAAGGATGGAAAGGCCGGCAAGCTTTCGAGTCCCACAATGTCCGCCCACGTCTTCATGCTCATCCAGTGTGGGCACGGGTTGGGTTTGCTCGAGTCCATGGCCGTGTTGCCTGTAAAGAAGTAGCGCAAATCGCCCGATTGGATAGTCTTATTGCCCGTGAGAATCTTGACAGTGAGCAAAAAGGCAAAGAGCAGCTTGTCCTTCTCGAAGAGCGAGCGGCACACGTTGACATAAAGCGTGTACGTAAACTGCTCGTTAAGGTTCAAAAGGCGCTTGGCCAGGTCGGCGCACTTCTCCGCGCGGGCAATCGAGTACACAAAGAGTTGGATGAACCACTCGAGCGCGTACTGATACATAGGGTCGATCACAGATAGATCAGCAATGCAGAAGAAGAGCTGCGAGGCGCGAAATGCCACGGGCGTGTACCCGGCACGCTTTTCCGCGATGATGAGTTGCGTGGCCGCGGCTTCCTGTACTTTGATCTCAATTGTGTTGGCCGTAATCTTACTTGCGCCGAGCGTCTCGATGAGCCGCTCGTCGTTGAGAATGTTGCCCTCGGCAGTCTGCAGCATGTGCAGGATCTTGTCTTCGATCTCCTTGAGCGTCTTCTTGTTGGCGGCATCTTCAAGCACAAGTTTCTCACGCTGGGCTTCGAGCACGGGCTCCTCCTTGGCGACGACGATGCCAAGCATTTGGTCCTGCAGGCCCTCTTCCGTCGCCATGAAGTTGAGCAAGTTCACTTTGACGCATGTTTCCGGTGCGTAGTGCGGGTTGCGAAGCTTCGTCGTCATGTACAGGCGGAAGTTAATGTCGTACTCGACCGTGTTGTCCCCAAGGCGTATGGTGAGCACGCCTCCAGCCTTGACGATCTGCTTCAAGAGCACGGGTTCCAGCATCGGATCGATCTCTTCCGCGAGATTCTCGATGAGCATCGGTGCACCAACGACGATGGCGTTTTCGAGTGCTCGTACGAACCCTGCCTGGGTGAGCTTGACCACCTTGAGGTTACTCGTCTTCTCTTCCATGTTCTTGACCCAGCGGTTGGCCTGGCCTTGCGGGTCGATCATCTACGTGGCACATGAGCAAAACTACAGCGGGTTGCAACGCACGAGGGGCCACCGGTTGCTGCGGAAGAGCATGATAGCGTTGTCGATCGAGAACGAGTCGTTCGGAAGCTTGCAGATGGTCCATTCGCGAATCTTAACGGGATCCCCAAGGGTGGTTGTCAAGCTGTACTTGTCCGAGCATGTGATACCCTTGATTTTGAGCTGTTCACTCCAGTGCTCCACCGCGTTCTCACGAAAGGCCGATGTAAAGGCGCCGAGGTATGCGATGACGCCACTGCTGAGCATGATGTCGCCGACGACATTGTCGTACACAATCTGGAGCTTGGCGCTCATCTCTTGCCAGCGACTGCGCTCGCCGCCAAGGCCACCGATAAGCTGGTTGGCGCGGATGAGCTTTTTGCTGCAGTCGTCAACCTGAAACTGTAGATCGGCCTTCTTTTTCATGGCGCCGGCAAGGTCTGCTTCGAGGCGTGCCACTTTGTCCAGCACCACTTGCAGCGCGTCTTGCTTTGCCTTGAGGTTGGCTTGCGCTGCTTCAAGCTGCAGAGTCGCCGCCTTGAGCGCCTCGCGCTTGGGAGCGACCACCTTGGACACGCGGTTGTACACGACCATGGCATGGACCCATGAGCAAAGGCCTGACGCCGCCACACTCGCCTTCTTGATGATGGGCGGCGAAAAGTCGGGGTTTTCAGCATAGGGCCGAACTTTTTCGGCAATCTCCGGTGATATGTTGTCCTTGTCGTAGTCAAGGAGGTTCTGGAGAAAGCGTGTGTCGTTCAGGAGCGTCTTCTGCGCAGGCCCCCAGTAGTCGTCGACCTTTTTGGTGCCTCCTGCAGGATCTTTCACCTTCAGCGGCGCGACGCCCATCATGATGCACACCTATGACAGACGATGTCAAGCGCCATGGCTGGCCGCAGACGCACCGCTTCCATGACTAGCTTTACGCCATCTGGAGGCTTCTTCATAGCCTTGACTTCCGTGATGTCGCCTTTGGTCAGCGTCTGCAAGGCCTTAACAGCAGCTTCAAGCGCAGGGATCGCTTCGGCCAGCCCGGCCTCGCACTGGGTCTTGATATCCATGGCGGCAGCCGCTTGTTCGTTGCACTGTGCCTCTTCTGCGGCCACAATCGTCTTGGTGGCGTTGGCGTCTTTTTGCTCCCGTGCGATTGTCTCCAGCAGAGCGTCCGTTTCGACCGTCGCTACTTTGAGCATAGGCTGCAGCGCTTCAAGCTCGACTTGCATCTTCTCGACTTGGTCCGCCGTTTCCATGAGCTTCGTAAGACCGTTATCGTAGCGCTGCTTCATTTGGCTCACTTCCGTGCGCTTGGTGTTGAGCAGCTTCTTGAACGTGTTGATGAGCTCGAGGTAGGACGTGGGTGTTACGTAGTAGTGGCGGCGGAGGCTCTGGAGGAAGTCGCGCGACATCGTCGATACGCGCTCCTGCATGTCCACACAAACGTCAACGAGCCCCATCTTCATCTTTGGTGGCATTTCGATGTCAACGAGGAAGTGGTCTGCAACGCTGCGCAGAGCTTCCTCGGGCCACTCGGTGAACCAGTCAATCGTACAGCAGTTGACGAGCGACGGGAACATGCGTAGGCGCCGCCGAAAGGCATCGCCAATCGGCGACAGCGCAAGAACGACGTGGAGATTTGTTCGGCACCGCGACACGAAGAAGTTGTACACTTCAGCGGCGTTGCCCGTGTTCAGACCCGCCGAGTTTGCCGCCGACTCGACGCCTTCGTTGATCTGCATTAGCTCATCGTTGGCCCAGAGATTGGCCACTTCGCCCGTGTTGAGGATGCCGTTAATGTCTTCGAGATAGCTCTCCTCGACGATCTGCGTATCGCTGAAGAGGAACACGGTTGGCTGGTTCGACACTCCGCTGAGCTGAAGCACCTTCTTGAGGTCATTGCGCCAGTCAGTGCGCGAATACGACTTGGAAATCTCAATCTGGAAGAGCTTGAAATCGGCCATAAAGACCGCAAGCGTCGTGAGCGATTTGCGCCCGCTGCCACCGACCCCGACGAGGAGCGAGTTGCCGTACGGCTGGTGAATCACACGCGAGATGCGAGCGACGTGCTCGATGGCGTTCTGAAAGAGCACAAGGCTCATGGGCGCCGACGTCATGTTGTTGAAATCCTCGAGGAAGAGCGTCATGGACTTTTGCAGCGTGTCGCGGTCCCGCAGCTCGGCGTAGATCTTCTTGGTGGCTTTGGCGTCGCCAAAGTTGCCGTAGATGAGAACCTCGTTCGGCCCGCGAACGTCTTTGATGTAGTTCATGTTAAAGTGGGCCTGCACCGTCTCTCCGAGCACATTGAGGAACCACGACCGGTCGCTCGCGTCGATGAGGCGGTCGTGGAAAACGCGAAGACACTCGTGGCTCCAGAGGCGAACCACGTCTTTCGGGTCTTTGAGCACCTCGGGGGTGCCCAGCGAGATGCCCTGGAATACTTTGGACAGGTCTCGGAGGTTAAAAGTGTAATGTGACTTGGCCGGCGTCGGCAACAGGGTTGATGAGATGTTGTCGTAAATGTCGATGGTCGCCGCAACGACGGGCGTTGTCATGGCCTTGATTGCCGCAGGAAAGTTCATCAGGAACCAATCGGAAATCTTGGAGAAGATGAGCTTGAGACTTGTCGAGTCGAACGACACAAAGTTGATCAAGTTGAAGTACCGAATGTAGCGCTGGGTGATCTTGGTGCGGCCGCCACCAGGAGGGCCCATGGCCGCAATGAACTGGACGTCCACGAGTTGCAAGAATGTGTTATCTTTGCGGTTGTACCAGCCACCGTGGCCCATCCATTGTCGTAAGAGCTCGATTGGGGGCTGGGCACCGTACGTTTCCTTGGCAGGCATGTTCAGGTCATCCACGAAGATAACACAACTCATGCCGAGCGGTGGGCCCAGCACACCCTTCCGCCGCTTGTCCAGCTTGCTCTCAATGATATCCTGTGTTTGGTTGGCGCTTGTCTGTGCGCTAAAGTTCATGAATATGGACGAGAACGTTTCGTTGAGGCCCGTGAGCAGCTTCTTCTTGATCGAGACCGATTTGCCCGTACCAGTGTCCCCCGTCGCCAGCACGTGATGGTGGTGGGTGAGGAGCGTATCGAGGATCCACGAGTTGCGCTCTGTGTCAATTGTCGGCACAAGAATCGACGTAAATGGCATGTCACGGGGTATGGCTGCCGTGGACGCCGACTCCATCCAATTGACCCAAGCTGCCTTCTTGCCGTCGAACCGGTAGTCGTACACGAGTCCCTCGTCGGGAAACGGCACGGTTGTCGCTCGTGGGGCGATCTGGTACGACGGGGTTTTGAGCGCAAAGTTGGCGTAAGCTTCGTTGTTGTCGCTGTCGATCATCCCGGACGTTAGCGCTCGCAGGTACACATCGAAAGCCACACGCGATTTGGTATCGACGCACGCGCCCAGCGACCACACGAGTGCTTTGAGGAACATGCCTTCAAGCACGCCGCGGATATCGGATGAAAGGGACGAGATGGGGACGTCCAAAATGCAGCCGAAGAGCCGAATTAGGGACGCTACTAGCTCCAGGAAAGTCACGGAGGTCGGCACGATACAGTTCTTGTCGACAAAGAAGAGCAGCGGTGGCACAAGCCACTCAAAGAGGTTCTGGATGAAAGCAGACTGAGCTTTGAGGTCCGTAGGCAGCGTATGCTCGAGCCTAAAAGTGCAACCTGAGAAAGGGCAGACAAGTTTGGATGACAGACCAGGTCTTCAAGAGGGTTTCCCAGCCGAGGTTCTTGGGCTCAAGGAACACCATCCCGACGCGGCTCACGGTTGCAGGACTGGCCTCTTCGAGATCCTCCGTCTCGAACATCATGGTCATCCGCTCCGTCATTTTAACGATTTCACCGCTCATCAGGCAGAGCTTCTTGTTGTCGTCAAGCACGGTGTTCATGTTTTCAATCCACACAGCGTCAACGGGACCGTCGAACATTACCCACTGCCGGTCGTCCGTCGTGTCTCGGGCGCAGTCGCGATACGTTTTGGCGAGAACTCCGTCGCTCCACTCGTGCGTGTTTTCATCGAAGTTGCCATAGAGCTGCCCGGACGTGATGGACTTGGGGTTCATCGTGTGGATATGCACGAGGGACTGCACCTTGCCGCCGCTCTCATTGTACACGGCGGTGATCGCCGCCGCAAGCGTGTGAACAATGCACGTCTTCCCACTGCCAGTGATGCCCACAACCATGAGCCCGTGGCGGACGAGAACCTACACGCTGGTTAGGTGCTCGTCGCGGCGTAAAGCACAGCACCGTCTCGTAGAGCTGGATAACTTTCATGCGGAACTCGGCCTTGGGTTGTAGCTTGGTGAGTGAGTCTGGTGCAATACTGATGCCTTGGGTGCACATGAGGTTGATCATAGGGATGAGCCGGCCGTGGTCGGGTGATGGGATCTCGGCACCAGGAAACAAGTCGGATGTAATGCCTCGAAAGAGTGGGAGGTCGTCCGTTGTAAACTTGGGCAAGTTGACGTCTTGGACGGACCTGGCGCAGGAAGTTTGTCAGCTTCCCAACGTGCACGCCGCACCGTAGGACGATCTTGTCTTCGGTCCAAAACGGGTCGTCGCCGAGCTGCTGCCGCAGGTTGCCGGCGGCGACAAGAATCGAATTGACGGCGCGCATGCCGTAGTCGTAGTGCTTTTGCGAACTGAGCTGCTCGGAACTGAGCTGCAGAACCTGCGTGAGCTTGCGAGCGTTGGCCCGTGCGTTGGCGAAGCCAAACGAGTACAGCCGGATCTCCGAGATAAGAGCGTAGTCCGGGACCATCATCGCGCACGGGCGGAAGAGCGCTTTCAGATTGTCGGGTAGTTCCGCGCGCCCAGCGTAACCTGCAGGAGATTAAGCATCGCCTGAAGAGAGGCTACCGACCGGGATTCATCGTGATGAAGACGTTGGCACTGGCATTGAGCTTGATGTACGTGCCTTCAAACATGAATTTGTCGACGTTGGCTTTCTTGCCTTCGTTGATGGTCAAAATTTGCTGGGCGATGACACTGAGCACTTCGATGTTGATGCGGTTAAATTCGTCGAAACAGCACCATGAGCCACAACCCGCGAGGCCCTTAAAGAACTTGGCCATCGCCAAGTAGTCAAGTCCATCGGAGCAGTTGAAGACCACGCACTGGATGGCGATGGCTTTTGATAGATCTTTCACCGTCTCGGTTTTACCCGTGCCGGCAGGCCCCTCGGGCGCCCCGCCTATGTGCTCCATCAGCCAAACCCAAGGCAACAGACTCAACCATAAAGCAAGTCAATGGCGCCCATCATTGTGCGGTAGCAACGGTCCGTGAGCGGCGTGATCACAAGGCGCATGGTGTTGCCGAGGTACTCGTAGCCGTACTTGACCCGCGCGTTGACAATGCGGGCTTGAAGATCGAACTGGTGGGCCACCTTGGCGCCTTCGATCCAGTAGTAGCGAAGCTGTGAAATCCACTCAAAGTCTTGATCGTTCTCGACGCCCTTGGCGATCATGTGGGCGATGGTGTCTGCTCCACGGTTATGGTTAAACTGCACAGGGCTTCGTACCTCGCGCGTGGACGTCGATGACGACAAGAGCGCCGATCGTTGTGCGTTCAAGCTTGGTGAGGTTGCCGCGTACGAGCATGACAACCTTGTCGAGCTGCGTGTTGAGCACTTGCACGTACTCTTTAAGACCTTCGTTGCCCTTGGATGTGATCGCTTGGTTCACCTCGGTTGTCCAGTACACTTGCGATGCACCAAGCACAACTTGCGCTGGCCACTGCAGGATCCACTGTTCGCGAATCACCTAGAGCAGCCGCGAATCCGTCACCAGTCCTAGCTGGCAACGCACCTGCGGGTACGTGGCGATGGCGCGCGCTGTGTGGTCGCGAACCGTGTCCCACTGATTGATCTCGAGCTCGAGTAGCCACATCTCGACGTTGCCCTTGTTCTTGGCACTCTCGGGGTTGACTGTTGTCTTGAGCGTCACAACCTCGCCTTGGCTTGAGATCATCTCCGTAATAAGAAGCACGTTGGTGAACGTGACTTTGTTGATGCCCTCGAAGCACTTGCCCAAGTGCGGCTGCACGGCCTTGGGCTCCTTGGTTTGACTCAGGATCTCGAGCAGTTCGTCGTTTGAAAGGAAGAAAAAGCGAGGGAAGTACAGCCGCTTCATCTCGAGGTAGTCGTTGAGGCCTTTCTGAATCTCATCGAGCTTTTCGTTGGCCTTTTGGAACTTCTGCAAGAGCTTGTCCATGTTGATGACGTTCATGAAGTTGGGATCCGCGACCGTGTCCTCCATCGTCTTGCGCCAAAGCGCGTCGACAGATGCGAAGCGCCGAGCTTCCGTGGGCATTTGCCTCATGATGTCTTCGGAGCTAAAGATGGCTTCGAGGTAGAGCCACGTGCGCTGGCAGGACATCCATTCGTCGATGAGCTGCTGCGAGTACTGAAGCTTCTTTTCCCAAGCCTTGCACTCTTTCTCGATGTTCTTGACGTATGGTGATCCACGCATCGTTTGCGTCTTAACGATGTGGTCATCAAGCAAGGCGATGATCTCGTCCACGCTTTTAATCAGGTACGTGCCCGTTTCCCGGTACGGCAGACACTCAAACTCGATCGGCTCCCACTCACTGATCATCGCACTCAGGTTCTTCTCGAGAGTGTACTCCTTCTCGGCTACCATGCTCACTTCCTGGATCGTGTCGATGTGCTGGGTGATGCCTTTCTCGAGCAGCTGCGCCAGCGTGAGCTCCTCGTCTGTCTCCTCGAGGCCGATCTTGTTGCGCAGCAGCTCCCAGTGCCGCTCCCGTAGGGCTGGCGATGCCAGCGACTGGATCACGGGTAGATAGGCGCGGAACTCGTCCGTGCGCTCGCGCAGAATGAGTGCGACCTCGGCCGAGCCAGGGGCTTCTTCGGCGAGCTGTTTGCTCAACTTGTAGCTGGCTTTCCACCACTCGGTGACATTGGCCTCGATCTCGCCGCCCTTGAGCTCCAGGAACGGCCCTGTGAGCCACGCCTGCTTGTTAATGTTGAACTCGGCGCACATGGTCCAGAGCTTGTAGTACGGATTGAAGTCCGCCTCGAGCTTGGCGATCATCGCGTACTCCGTGGGACGAAAGCCAAACACCGCCTCGCGCTGGTTGAAGTTCTCGGCCTTGACTTTGGCCTCGCAGATGGCATCGTACAGCGTCGAAGCCATCTCGACGTATTTGTCCTAGCCACGATTGTCGCCATGCCGCCCCGAGGAACACGCGCACCGTCATGTCGATTTCACCGTAAGACTTGAAGAGGCCAACGTCTTTCTCAAAGCGCTCGAGGTCCACTTCAAAAGCTTCCTTCTCGACCGCGAGCTTGTCCATCATGCGAATCTTGTCTTCTTCCAAGGCCGAGTCGCACGTGTCGGCGGCGTGCGCGACCCGCTGTGGCCACTCCTTGGTGCTCCATGCCAGCCGAAAGTCGTCGTCAGAAATCGTGTGAGAAAACTCGTGCAGTGCGTGCAGTCGGCTGTGGATCTCCTCCACTTCCTTTACAATGCCTGCGATGGTGCCCTACGCCCGTCGCCGTCGCCCTTGTCGAAGGCGGCGCAAGTACCTTGCTGACGTTGATGAAATCCTTGAGGGCCGCAAGCTCGGCTTCGTTCGTGGGTTTCTCTGTGATACGGTGGAGAATGGCTTGGTACCGGCGGGTGATGTCGATGTTTTTTTCACGCGCGTCCAGCACGATGTAGTCGATGAGCGCATCGCGGATGGCCGTGCCGCGGTCGCGCAGCGTGTTCTTCAAGCCCAACGCGTTCACGCACACGAGTGGGAAGGCCGTGACGTCGAAGCTCAGCGTCTCGACCTCGAGGACGAGTGCGTGGTACCGGCGGATGGCATCGCACATGACTTCAAGCGAGATCGGCGCCGGGTGCTCCGCTTTGAACTGCTTCATGAAGGCGTTTGCATCGACGCCAATCAGTTCGGCGTGGCTGCCGTAGGCGTCGGCAACCCCTTGTACCTGGTGCATCGACTCATTTAAGTACTTGAGGACGTCCCGTCGCGCGCTGGCGATCTTGACCACCGTTTCTAGGAACTTGTCAGCGTGCATTGCCGAGGCTGGAAGCATACCTTGCACGACTTCATTCTTCACGCTTATGTCAAAGAGCTTGATGTGTTCAAGGTTTAGCAGCGAAAGCAGGTCCGGGTCAATGACCTCGATGGCACTCACGTTGGCAACCATGTTCTCGAGTGGCGCCAGCATTACGGCCCTGATATCCTGGCTCGATGGAACCATCTCCACGACGCCATCCGCGCCGATGGTGAGCTCCACGGCAAATACAGACGCTTGAGGAACGGGCAACTCCACCTTGGGCGTGCAGCGCTTGATCGTCGCCTCGACGAGGGCCACCCAGGCCGCCGCCGACTGCTCGACGAGTATGCGAATCTGCGCCGCCATGCGGACACGGATGCTCATAAGCAAGCGCTTCAGGACGCCTTTGGCTGCCTTTGAGCCATGCCAGATGGATGTGGACATACCCGTAGCGTACACATCGCGATCTGAAATGAAAAAGTCGTGAGTGTCTTGAAGGCTGTCGACAAGATTCTCGCTGATGGCACGGCGCCAGTCCTAATTCAGGCGTTGGGTCGCATCGTACAAAATAGCGGCGTACGACAGCGAGCATCTCTGTGATCTTGGTGCAGTGGGTCGTCTGCAGGTCGTCGAATTCGGCCAGCAGGCATGGCAGCGCAAGTGACTCAAGCGATGTCGTGCAAAATGTAAGCTTCTGGAACGATGTCTCCCACCCGTGATAGATCTTCATGAGCACGGGCAGGAAGCCACCCATGGCTGTGTAGTGCCTTCGAGCCACGATGCGCCGCGCCTTGTCGTACTGGTGCGGCGGGATTTGGACCTTGCCAAAAACCGGCGCTGGTTGCGGCCCGGAAATTGGTGTCAGATTGAGGCTCTTGTACTTTTTGCAGAGAGCGGCGTCGTATTGCAGCTTGTAGGCAAGCACCGCTTTTTTCATGCTGCGGGTGTACTCGCGAATGACCACGTCCGTGAGGTGCCGAAGCAGCTCGGCGTGTGTTTCCTCGACGCCAATGTCGGGCGTGAGTCCTTCGACAACCCGGCGGTGGATGCCCTCGAGTGTCGAACGCCCCATCGACCGCGGTTCAATGGCATCTTGTTGCGAGATGAAGTAGTCAAAGCGCATTTGCGCCTTAGCTTCCTCGCGCCGCTCGATGGCTTCATCGATGCGCTTTTGGAAGGCAACGGGGTCCTCCTACAGGGGTATCGCGTGAGCTTGGCCGACCAGGGGCCATCGTGGTACAAGGTCGAATCGGAGGTTGATGCGCCGCACAAACTTTTGCTTGTCCGATCCTTGAAACTGGATCGTGAACTTCTCGGTGATCGAGTTGTAGCTGTCAATGACACACGGGCGCCAGCGCCATTCGTTCTTGACGAAGAACGGCGACGCGCCAGACTTGGTGAGCGCTAGCCATTCGTCTGGAGTCTTGGTATCGTACTCCGTGCTGTCAAACTGATGCAATGGGAACTTGGACTGATCCAGCTTGAGATATTCATCGAGCTCAACGTTGGACGTTCTATGTGAACGTGATACGGTAGATCTTAGAGTGGCACGTACGCTTCATTCTCGGCCGCGTGCTTTGCGTAGTCTTCGATTTGCTGCTGTCGTTCGATGTCTGCATCGAGTTGAATGGGGGCTGTGGTACGAATCCGTCCAGGGAATGGTCTGACTAGTTCGGGTCCGCGGAGCACCTTGAGCTGCTCCCGCCGCTTGAGCTCGTCCTCGAGAACGATCGCATCTTTCCACTTGTGCGGTAGATTCTGGTAGTCGACATGCGACTGCTTCTTGCGCGTCGATTTCGCTTTAATGGTATCAAGTCGCTCTTTTGCCTCTTTGCGCATGCGCTTGTGCAGCCGGAACCGCTTCTCAAGGAGGAGGCGGTCCCGCTCGAGCTGTTCCTCGGGCGACAACGTCATCGGCGCCGGCGCCGTTGCCTCCTCGGTCAAGTCGACGCCATCGACCTCGCGTTCGTCGTCCATGCTCCGCCTTCTCCCGGCGCTGCTTCCAACGAGTGTCGTTTCACGCGGCCCTTCGCACCCCGCGTTGGATTGGCGCAAAATCCGATCTTTCCAACGCGGCACACGATTGGCTAAAATATTGTCGTGATGTGATTGGTGGAATATTTACATACACTATTATACTATGTACCATCATATTCCTCAACATTCACTATAATATAGTGTATAAATGCCTTTCAGTCATTCCACGAGTTTTCACGTATCATGGAGTGACCAGAACGAGATGTGGCGGTCGTAAATCAGGTCCAACTCTAAGCGTCGTTCGGCGAATGACACGGCAAAGGACCTTGCAAAGTAGCTTTCGTACCACCAAAGTAACTCACGCGCTTAAGTTTGGGCGATAGTTGGTAGTAGATAACCTTGGTTGGTCCACCTAGATGGAAGGCTCGATCTATTTCGCGAACGACGCATGATAGAAGCGTTCGCGTGCGATCATGCGTCGGCGCTGTTCTCGTGCGCTTAGTAACCCTGACGGCACGGACACCCATGGTGGTACTCCCCCTATCCCATCTCGCACAGGGTGGCAAGGGCCGGTTCCGTTCAGCAAGCGAATGGTCAGTTGTATTCGTTTTGGACTTTGTGCTTGCAGGTCATTGCAAGGTTGGATCAGCCAAGCGACTGATCCTGGCGCAGTCGTCACACTAGGTGCGGGAACGACGGCTGCAACAATACATGTTGGCTTTCGCGGAAGCAGCTTGATACCCGGTACCCAAGGGGGGCAATGTCGCCCTTGGCAATATCCGGGCCGCCATCGCAGAATGAGGTGTGAACGCAGTCAGGTAATGGCTGCATTGCCGAGTTCCGTCACTCGAATGTCAACGTAGATAGGTGACTGTTTGTAGTTGGTCTCGAGGACACCTGGATAGTCAACGCTTCCGCTTCAGGATTGCATAAGACCTTGCATAACGAATCCACCAAGTGCAACACTTTAGTTTGTCTGCGCCTGACCATTCTGCCAACATGGACGAGGGTCGGTGCAATCCTCGCGGGTCGTTGCGGAAGATCATTTCCCGGCAGTCCATAGCTAACGTTATGTCAGGAAGCTGGTGGGCGGTACTGCATCTCGGGAGCTTCGTTGCGCAATGCCCTTCGGCAGAGAATGCTCCTGCTGCGTGGACACCATGGTGGACTAGCCGCTGTGTTTTCCGCCGTTTTTCTGGTTCAATTTATTCCCAGTAATTGTCGATCGCTAATTATTTGCAAATGCATTCGTGCGCGGGGTTTCATTACATGCCGTGAGTCGCGCGGCAGACGTCAATCGCATCCGATTTTAAGACCATGTCTTTTCCAACTGTGCAAACAAGCCCAGCAAACAAATCATCAAGCCCGGAAGTCCGCGTTGCTATGTACCAAAAAAGCGACTTGCTGAAACTTAGACGCATTTTTGGTGAAAACGATTTACTCTGGATGCATACGAGCAGTGCAGGGAGGGGTGCGCGCTTCGTTAGCCTCCGATGGGCTTTCGAGGGCTTCGTTGAGTTCGTTTGGTTCAAGAGTGGAGGCCGCAGCTGCCGCACAAAGCCGCCATAGACATCAACACCGGACATTCATGTGAACAAAGAGCGGGATGGGCATAAGTTTCGGGATGCGCAATGTGCAAACTCCCACTCCCACCCGATCTTATCGGCAATGCCGCCCATCCGGAGGCATCACCGGCGTTGCATTTCCCAACAACCGCTGCGATGCTCAAGTTCACGGACAGCATCCGGCAGATCTTCAAGGACACGGAGCGCCGCCCGACAAAGGAGGTGGTCAAGGAGTCCATGAAGGACGACCCGTCGCTCACAGCCGCGCGCCGGGCCAAGCGTAGGTCCTTCTACGCCGACGCGCTTGCGGCTACGTACCCCAATGTGCCCGTGCGCGACTCGGACGACAAGGAGCGGGCAAAGCAAAAGCAGATTCTGGATTTTCTCTTATCGTCGTACGATGCTGAGAATGATGAGAGTCACGGCCACGTACTGCAGGCCCTCGACCTCTGTTCGCGGTTGTCGGCAACAGTAGGTCCCACCCGCGTTGCCAAGACGCAGTGCGAAATGAGTTTTGTCGCGAATGTTGTGGCTCTGGGATACCTCAGTGACGGCAGCATCCGCCGCCACATCCTCGAGCGACTCGAAGCCGCCAAGGCCAAGCACGAATGGTTCGTACTTCCTCGTCGCTCGTCGAATGGCGAGTATCCCAAGTGGGTTCACATGGCGCACCCGCCGTCGGCGGCGTCCTTCGAGTCGTATCTATATGAGTGGAGCATGATTGCGACGCTACCACCCTATGAGCACAAGGGTCCGGCACTGTCTCGAGACTACGAAGCGCTCCTAGACAAGTTGGTGGAAGATGGTGAGTTCTACATGCTCTTCCTCACCACCTTGCTCACACAATGCCGCCGCCGTGTGTCCAAGGACGACGACTGGAAGACGGTCGTTCCGCAGTACGACCGACTCGTGTACATCGGCCTTCGGCTTGTGTACGAGTGCGCGTATGAGACCTGGGCGATGGCGGGCCCCGCGGATCGGAAGTACTTTGTGTGCACAGCGCGCGGCGTCAAGACCGTCATGCTTCATGCGCCCCAGCTCATGCTAAACTCCAAGCTCGCGTACGTTGTCATCCAAGCGCTGCTTGAAGTAACCAACGTGCACAACGAGCGCAGCGTTGGCCACTGCTTGCACCAGCTCGAAGAGTGGCTCTTGCGCCTCGACGAAGCCGGCATCGACCTCATGGCAACGGTGCGGGACTACGACCGCGAGTTTTCATGGATCTTTGCCATGAAGCTCCTCCTCCTCAGCGACCACATGGACATTCTAAAGAAGACGCTGCTCTTCTTGTACACCATACTGCCCGTTCTGCCAGAGACTTTGCGGGTTCTCATCATGCGTGTGCTTTTGCATCGGCATTTCGACATATTTCTTCACTGGAACCACGACGTCCGCCGCTTTTACCATCACATTCTCGTGTACAGACTCGTGCCAGGCCTCCACCGCGCGTTCCTCTTGTCCATGACGGACAGCCTCCTTGCGAAGATCGATGGTGAGCACGAGCTCAGCTTTTTTGACTACGACGCGCTGTCCCCCCACCTCGAATCGCTCATCGACCAGGAGCGAGCGAAATGGGCCTTCTTCGATGTACTTGTCCTCTCATTGTGTTTGCGGGAGCGACAGCGGGCTCACGAGGCCAACAAGGAGCAGCGCCTGGCGTGCGACTTGGCCGAAGCTCGCGTCAAGGCACTCAAGAAGGACCTGCGCGCGTGCCAGCAGAGCCGCGCGAGCGCATCGTTCGCCCGCGAATGCATGTCTGCAAATGCTCTCACCGACGTGGACGAGAAGCTGCAGCTCGAAGTGGACGAGTGGACCAAGCTCAAGGCGTCGCTGCCATACCTGCGCGTGACGCCGCAGGATCAGGAGTTTGAAGTGGCCGTTGCGAGCGCCAATTACCTCAAGTATTTTACTGCCCGAGAGGGCCACGAGTGGAAAGACATTGCGTCGTACACACGGACATCGCTCCTCGAGTACACGGCGGTTTTACAAGGCTACTACGCGCAGTGTCCTCGCCACCCGATGACCGGTCGATTCGACGTCGACCTCCTTCCTGCCGCGCCCGAGCTTACGTTTTAAGACCGCAACCCTTACCCTAATCACTATTATTGACCCTCTAGTACTGCGTAACGTGTCCGTTTGGTCGTAGACCAGACTGTGTACGATATCAAGTCCACCGCTTGCACGAAAGCGTCTAGCATCCTGGACGGTGTCTGTTCAGGTTATGGCCTACTCCATGCGCACCACGGCTTCAACGAGCTTGCCGACGTTGTCGTAGACGCTCGCGGGTGTGCCAGCGTCGTGCATGTAGGCCGGGGCCGTCACGATCTTGTTGGCCGCGTCGATGAGGATTTCATCGGCCTCCTTCTCAACGGCCACCGCCCCGAGGGCGTCAACAGCGTCAGAGGCACCGCCGTTGGACCACGTGGCGCCCGAGCGCTTGCCCATCGTCAACTGTGCACCGGGGAAGAGCTTGGCGCCGAGAACGGGGGCGATGCACATGAGGCCGATCGGCTTCTTGGCGGCGTGGAAGGCCGTAAGAGCCGACGCCACCTGCGGCTGGACACTCATGTTGGCGCCATCAAACGCGAAAGAACTGAGGTTCTTGGCCGCGCCAAAGCCACCGGGCACGACGACGGCGTCAAAATTGGCGACATCGAGGGTGTCAAGGGCGTCGACCTTGCCACGGCCGATGCGTGCCGACTCGACCTAGCCATCGCAATTACATCGGGTTTTCGGGTATGATGGTGGCATACAAGAACGTTGCGCGTCTCCGTCGTCGGCGTGCCGGTGAGGTGGTTCACTACGTGGTGCTGGGCAACATCGGGGGCGAACATGGTGACAGTCGCATTCGCCTTGCTCAAGTGAACCAAGCAACTCACGGCCTCGGTGAGTTCTGTGCCATCATAGACTCCCGAGCCTACAGCCGCACACGGGTCAAGCAGCCTGCATTTCAACACCCACCACTGAGGATGAGAGCAACTCGCTTGGCAGGAAGCTCCGGCTTGGGCGTCGAGAGGGCGTTCGTGATAGCAGGCTTGAAGCGCGACATGGCGTGCTTGATCATCGGCGCGGCCGCGAGGCCGACGACGACAATGCCTCCAAGGGCAACACCTCGACGCAACATCTCACTGGTTTTCAACTGAGGGGTAATTTAAAAAACGATTCATTCCATCTTGGTGTTTGTATACAAACGCACAACAAACATGAAAATATGATTGGTCGGATCTCGAAACTTTTGGCCAATCAGCGCTCGTGCACGTGGCGGCAGGCTGTTCGAGAACGCAGTGAACTCAAGACTGCGCCGAGGGCCTCGACACCAGCGTCGACTTGAAGTACGCTTACGTGATGTGCCTGCCGCTCTGGTGGCTCCTTCTCAAACGACGTATCATGGTGCTTGAGCGCTCAGAAGGAGCAGGTGGACGGGATGTTTAGCGCTTGGCGGCGTAAAGCGTAATCAAGAGGCAAGGCCCTCGGCCGCGTGGCATCGTCGAGAGAAGCAGTTGCTTGGAGAATCGTTTGGCTGCGTGGCCTTGCTTATGTAGTGAAATGTGTGATGCGCTTTCATGGTAATTAGCCAACTCCTGCCAGCAATACGCCTCATTCTTGTCAAAATGCCGGCCGTTGCCTTGCGGAGTTGCATATTGGGATGCTCGGGCACATTGGCTAGTGTTGCGAGCTGCGAGTGCCCAGCCGTGTTGCTTTCTAGGCGAGAGGCCCTTAAGAAGCATACCATCGGTGTGCGGCGCCCTCGCTTCGTGATATGTAGAGAGTCGACACATAATTTACTCTGTCAACTTGAGCAATTGATCTTGCTAAGGCAGAGACTCGACCTCAAAAACAGGCAACAATTTAGGGGCGCGACGCTTAAAGACGCTTTAAGCCATCTACAGACGCGACGGCGGGGCAGAGGCCGTAAGCGCCTGCAGCTGCTTCCATAGGGTTTCTTCCATGGCAATGGAGCCCTGTTGCACGTGCTTCTTGAACGTGGCGTTGCCGCGCTCGCCAGGAAGCCAGATCTCCTTGACATTGGGCATCTTGTCAGCCGTCTTGACACGCTTCAATACTTGCTCGACACGGTCAATGAAGCCTTCCGGCTGGAAATGGTTCGGATCGATAGCAATGACGACGCTGGCCCAGTCGTTGGCGTTGTCCTTATCGTGAATAGCACCCCCGGCAAGGGCCGTCGAGAGAAGCTCAACTGCGAGTGCCAGAGCGGAACCTTTGTGGCCGCCAAACGGAAGGATCGCGTGAACAGCGGCGGGGTCCGTTGTCGCAGCTCCTAGTACACTGTCAATTACGAGGAACGCGCATACAACAAGAGATACCGTGCTCGTCCACCGCGACACCAGCAGGGATCGCAGTTTTGGCGATCTTGGCGAGAATCACAGCGTAGTACGAGATCGCAGACGTGGCGAGATCCATTACAAGTGGCTCCGATGCGTCAGCACGGGGGAACCCAAGGGCAAGCGGATTTGTGCCAAAGAGCGGCATTTTGCTACCAGTGGGCGCGACGAGCTCGGGGGACCCGGAGAACACGAGGCCGATAAGACCGTTTCGAGCAATTTCCTGAGCGTAGTACCCAATTGCACCCGTGGATGTGCCTACGCGGTGCTCATAAGTTCCGCAGTCTCCAATGCCGTGATGCTACAATAGTTCCGGCACGTGACGACGCTGACACCCGCAGTTTTGGCCTTGGCGACTGCGACGTCTGTGGCGCGCTGCAACACAAGCATACCGCAGTGCTGGTAGCCATCAATGACGGCCGTGGTTTGTGTCTCGCGCGTCGTGCTGATCGCGTGCGCCGCCGACTCGGGGCTCTTATCCAGCGCGTTCGACACGAGCTTCACGACTCCCTGTGTGTTGCCGCGAAGCTGCGCGTAGAGAAGAATGCTCTGGATCACGGCGGCCTCGTCCTCAGAGTAACCAAGAAGCTTCAACGCCTTCGTCGTCTGTGCCGCGAGCGCCGTCACCGGCACGTCCACCATCTTGGCCATCCTGTCAAAATAAAAATAAAAATCCTGGAAAAGATCCGCAGTTTCGCCGCCCTTCGATTGGCTTCCGCCTCACCCAGGTGCACATGCACTGCTGTCTAAATGCACGCAAGCAGCATTTCTGCGAGGGCGAGTGGCCGGCGAGTGCTGGCAGCCGCCTCCCTGGCGGGCTGAGAGCCCCAACTGCCACCATGCTTGTTTACAGGTGAAGCTTCACCATGGGTTCGCCCAGCGGAGGCGCCACCAGCTGTTCGGAAGGTAGTTTGGTGGTTTTAGCCTCAAGGTCCATCCCCCGCAGCAGCAATGACTCCCTTCTTTGAACGAGCCGTGGTCTTCTTGAATCCAAAAGCCGACATCCCGGAATGCTCGTTTGCCGCCGCAGACATGCTTCGAGCTGCCGGCGTGGCCGACGTGCGTATCGTGTCGATGGAGGCGATTCCCCGCGAGCTCGATCGCCTTACGGTCCAGGAGCGGGCTTGGACGCTGTACGTGCAGCCTGGGGGCGGTGACGATGTTGACGCGTCTTTTGCAGCTTTCTTTCGCAATAACAAGAAGCTCCGGCCCGCTGTGCAGAACTTTGTCGCCTCGGGCGGTGTCTACCTCGGCATTTGTCTTGGTGCGTATGCGGCTGGCGTGGAGCAGTTTGACCTCGTGCACGACAAAGACCACGGACCCTTTTTTTCCTTTGACGAGCTCGATGACGACGTTGCACGAATCCTCTCCATCGATGTTGATGGTGTGCGCTATGAAACGTACCACCAGGGCGGCCCCGACCTCTCGCCCATGCTGGCCGTGGGCGCTGAGCCCTTCGGTGCCTACGTGCATCGCGCCGGCGCACCCGTAGGCGTCATTCTTCCCTACTGGAAGAACGGCTATGGTACCGTGGGGCTGTTGAGTCCGCACTTCGAGGCGACAGTGGACTGGGATGACGCCGAGAGGGGACGCCGCGTCAGCGACTGCTCGATGCCGGCAAAGCAATTCCTCCATCGGCTCGCGCAAGTGGCCACCAGCAACCGAGCCATGGGCTTTTCCACATGAGCACACATGCAACGGGGGCGGCTGGTCTGTGCCTGCTATCTTTCCTCACGGTGGAGCTGGCATATCGTTCAGGCTTGAACTCTATGAACCAGCTTCTCAGGTCACCACGTTAGTATTGATGTTTAAAGGTTAGTAAACCTGATTTGAGACGCAAAAGTCATGCTTCCAGATACATTACGTGGTCGGCACCAACGGCTCGAAGAGGCGGTGGGTCCCAAGATTATCAGCGGTGGCCCTGACACGCAACTCATTCGGTGTGTGCTGGTACAGTACTCCACAAGCATCCAAAGGCACAAAGCACTTTTTGGCTAGCGGGTCATGGCCCGTCGCACACTCCCCCGATGCCAGCGCCAAGTGGTGGTAAAACGATCTCCAATTCGTGAGCAACGTTAGCCGCCCCCCGAGCAGTGCTTGGCCAAGATCGGGAAAATCAGCGGTGGCGACATCAATCGGCCCGGTTTTGTCGCGAAAGGCCCGACGAATGGCGGCAGGGGTGCTGCATGCGATCCGCGAAAGGGGCACCAATTCGGCATAGTTTCCAGCCGTTGTCGGTGGCAGCCTCAGGCGCGAACGTAGGTCAACTGGGACACAGCCGAGAGTGGTGTTGGTGACGCTGAAGAAAGCGCTAGCAACGATGTCGTGGGTGGAAAGAAAAGGCGCCGTGTCTGTAGGAATGTGAGCTGCCTTGAGCTGCTTAACAACGTCCGTTCGCACGCGGTACGTGGTCAACGACTGGAGATGTTGCCACGAGTACGCTGCGATCTTGTATGAGATGCGTGCCAGTGAAAAGGCACGGGTCATGGCCGGAGCCTGTCCCGTGCACTCTTTTACAGCGCCTGCCTTGTCATGGTGCGGTCGGACCGGGTCAAGGGTGAGCACGGTCTCGCGGTAGTCCAGCATCTTAAACAGGGCGTAATATGTGGCGCCGTCGCCAATCGCGTGGCTTAGGGCCATGACAAGAGCCGCCTGGCCATCGGCGAGTGTTGCGACGATTACCTCGAAGAGGCTTTGGTTTTCTTTGCCGAGGCAGTCATAACCGCTGCCGATACGAATGCAGTTGATCAGGTCTTCAGGCGCAGCGTGGACGCACGATACAATATTTGCTGGTACCACTGCCTTCAAGTCGTATTGCAGCTCGATGTTAGCTCCGCGCCGTACGAGACGACCAAGAAGCCACGGGTTGGCGCGCACGATCGCGTGCACACGCTGAACCACATACTCGGTGTCAATTCGAACGAAGGTGGTCGCAGTGATCGTCGGTGGAGCACCGAGCGCCCCGAGCATGCTGGCTTCATCGACCATGAGCGTGACATAGGCATCGCCGTGACGTGAGACTAGAAGAGGCGATAGTTGGCGCCTGCGCGCGAGCAGTGCGGCGGCGAGGAGGACGGTGCTGATAAGAATGACCGCAGCAACGCTCACCATTCTGTGGCTTGACTTCGTCGATTCCGCTTTGACTGGTCACATGAGTGGGAAAATTTCATAACATCATCCATATGGCCATTCCCTAGTACTACGTAGTACATGTTTTTCCCATTCAAATTGATTTCAGGAATACCGAATTATTGCAAACCACAAAAATTCCCATTTGTGGGCGAGACGCTCTTCCCACCGAAGAATTTCACACATGAAATCAACAGTCAGGTGCTGGTTCCCTGGACACCACTTGGGCGCGGCAGCGGCAACGGGGCGGTGGAGCGATCGACCAGGTGGTGGAGGTGGTGCAGATACCGGTGCTGGGATCTGGCAGGTGCGAGAAAGCCCCAACAAAGGATATTAAATATGTCAGAATATTCGAATAACCGGAATGTCCTTTCTCGACAACTCGCTGAAGCTATGCGTGTCGTCGTTGGGTGAAAAGTCCGACTGCCTAGTCGCTCCAACTGGCTAATCTCCTCCACGACTGTAGCAGTCATATTCAATATCAACACTGCACGGACCAACCATACTGTGCGAGATTGATGGCAGAGACTTGCCATGGCTGAATTACGCATGGGTTTTCTTGTCTTTGAATCACAATTCTAGTTGGCAGTACTCAAAAAGAAGTTGTCGTACGGGCTGGTACTACACTGAAGGCAGGTCGCTTGGTGAAAAACACCTCATTATCTGAAGGGGTAGAACAATATCATGCAATTGAACTGAGCGCGCAGCGAGCCATCCATAACGTTCGATATGTCCAAAGCCACGCCGAGCCATGCGACTACGCATCGAGCAACCATAGCGCCGTATGTGCCAACGCAAGGCGTTCTGCAGTTCTTCTCGCTTACAATGATCTCAAACTCGAACATAATGAACAGCCCAAGAAAATTTTTAACAAGTTTCTGACGGTCAAAGTACACGCAACTCTCTCAAGCCGCACAAGATATCATCTCAATGCCAGGCACGACCCACGGCTACATAAACGTCGCCAATGACGTCAAGGTGGAAGTGCCCCCGCCACAAGACGACCCACCGCAGCGGCGCAGGCACCATGAAGCGCCACAGGACGGACCAAGATGGTCAGGATCTCGTCCTGGCTTCGATGGAACATATAGAAAAAAGGCGCAATTTCAGCCAATGAGTGGCGCGCCCGTTTCAGAACGTATCTTAAGGGGTGGCGAGCGGAGGAAGCAATCGCAGATCAGCCATGGCCGAGGAGTACCGAGTGACAGTGGTCCGCGCCACGGGCCTCGTGGGCAACGATGGCTTCGGCTCCAACAAGACGTCCGACCCGTTCGTGGAGATCACCTTTTTGAACAGCAATCAAGACCTCATCAAGTCCGACGCCAAGCGCACGCGGGACGTGGCCAAGACGATCAACCCGATCTGGAATGAAACCTTGGTCATCGGAGGGGATATCGACCTGCGGACGGCCACGTACATCGCCTGCACTGTCTTCGACAAGAATTTGCTCAAGAATGTGCCTCTCGGTCGCGCTCTTGTGCCCCTCGATGCCGTGCGTGCATCGGTCACCTCGGGCGCGCCATACAAACAGTCGTTTCCGGTCGAAAAATTTGGCAAGATGCGTCTCGCGACGGGCGAACTATTCCTTGAGATCACACCGAACCAGCCCGGCGTTGTCCTCGGCAGCGGTGGATTAGCACCTAGCGGGGCCCCGGGCGACGAGACGGCGCCTCCACCGACGGGCCCACCTAACCTCCTCCAAGTGACGATCGAGAGCGCAACCGGGCTTCCTGCCATGGACCTTGGGGGCACATCCGATCCGCTTGTCGTTATCACATGCAACAAAACAAAGCTGAACACTACCACCAAGGAAAAATGCCGCGCGTGCATGTGGAATGAAACTTTCCGGTTCCCGGTGACAGACCAAACGCAGGACGTGATTTTTGTCGTGGAGGACTTTGACCTGACGATCAACGACTTCATGGGCCAGGCCAAAGTAAACCTTGAGGCGCTTGCGGACGGCAAACCGCGCACGGTGACGCTAGATCTCCTCGACAAAAAGTTCCGCAAGAAAACCGATCTCGGCACGCTCACAGTCACACTGCGCTGGTCCTTCGCGCCCAACGTGACCGAGGTCGTTGCCTCCAACAAGAAGAAGGCTGGAGGTATCTTCACCAAGATCGGCAACGCGCTCTCGGGCAACCCCGACGTACGACGCTGTCGCATAGTGCAAAGTCGCTGAGGTTGCACTTTTAGGCTGGCGATGAAGACGACGCTGGCATCGACCCCGATGCAGATGAAGTGGCCCCCAAGAAGTCCGATGAGGAGCTCAAGAAGGAAGCCGAAGAAAAGGAGAAGGCTATGCAAGAAGAGAAGAAGGCGCTTGAGGACATTAACATCAAGAGCGGCGACTACTCGGTCCAAGTCCACGTCATCGAGGCGCGGGACTTGGTCGGGAAGGACGCATCTGGCCTCTCCGACCCCGTCGTCTACGCCGATGTCATGGGCGAAGAGCAGCACACGGCAGTCAAGCCCAAGACGCTGAGTGCCGTGTGGGACGACGTCCTCATCTTCACCTTCCGTAACTTGGACAAGGACGAAGTGGAGGCTGGCGCGATCAAGCTCTCGGTTATGGACGCCAACACGCTCACCCGAGCCGAACTCATCGGCGAAGTGCAGTTCGACGTCTCGTTCATTTACTCGCACATCAACCACCAAATCTGCAACAAATGGCTCGGTCTCACAGCGCCAGGACAGGAAGGTGTTCAGGGCTATTTGCGCGTCTCCATCACGATCGTCGGTCCCGGCGACAAGTTCGTGGCGCCGCCACCCGTCGGTCCCGACAGCGCTGGCCTTGACTCGGTCATGATGCCGTCCAGCGTCAAGCAGGAGGTCAACTTCCTCGTGTGTCGCATTCACGTGGGCGAGCACCTGCCACCTATGGATAGCCTCCTTGGCGGGTTCAAGCAGGGCCTCGACGCGTACGTACAGTGCTCCCTTGGCGGTGGCAAACCCATCCGCACCCGCGTCAAGACAAAGTCGGGTGAGAGGCACCAGCTGAACCCAGCTTTCAACGACGAGCTGTGGCTCGTGCTCACGACACCAAGCATGGCCAACCAGATTGTGGTCTGCGTCAAGGACTGGGATAAGATCGGCAAGGACGAGGTCGTGGCGCACTCGTATCAGTCGCTACGGGTGATCAAGAAGCTTGGCGGCGCCCTCGGCCCCATGTGGCTCAATCTGTACGGCGCTCCGATCGCCCATGCCAAGGGCAACGTCCTCTCGAGCGACTCGGTGAAGGAGCAAATGAACACGTTCCCGGATATGGCAACGTTCTACCGCGGACGCATTCTTGTGTCGTTTGAGATCCGCGCCAACGACAAAGGCTTGGAAGAGGTGAACCAGCGCGTCAAGACCGCCCCACTCGCGTTCCACCAGTACCCCGAGACGGCGGTTTACCGCATCCGCGCCTTCGTGGGCTTCGGCTCCGACGTCCCTCAGATTACGTCGCTCACGTCCGGCGCGACGCGCAAGTCCAAGATGCAAATTGTCGTCACGTGCGGCCTCAATGAACTCAACTTTGAGCGGCGCGAGAATAACAAGGGCATGGTTTCCTGGAACCAGTGCCTCGAGACAGACAACCTCGTGCTGCCCAAGGACCCGAGCCAGATCCCCGACATCTTCGTGTATTTGTGCAAGGGCAAGGTGGACGGCAAGCTCTCGACGCGCAAGCAGATCGCGTACAAGCGGTACACCGCCAAGGACCTCCTCGCCAAGAATATGGTCTCGAAGCCCGAGTGGATCACACTCAAAGAAGACCCTGCCGTCGACGCGCTCAAGGACGAATGTTTTCCCGGCAACGTCTTCATCAACCTTGGCTTCGGCACTCTGGTACGTTCGTTTGGGGGCGCGCCTTTGTTGACTCTTGACGCAGGAGACCGCGAACGATACGCGGGCTCGGTGGGACGAGATATGCAACCCCGATATCCTCAACACCCGCCACAAATACCAGGTCCAAGTCAACATTTTCCAAGGCCGACAGCTCCCCGCACTCGATGACAACGGTCTCTGCGACCCGTATGTCAAAGTGCGCTTCTGCGGACTGCAAGAGAAGAAGCTCGTTGTCAAGAAGAAGACGCGGGACCCGTTGTGGTACGAGACAGTGGTCTTTGAGGCCGACTTGCCTCCAGAGGGCTACCTCGAGTACTCGCCCCAGGTACAATGCCGAGGTGGACAGTCTGTCCCATGAGCATAGGTCATTCTGCGCGCCATGGACTGGGACATCGGCATCGGCGACAGTTCTCATGATTACATGGGCTCGGCATTTTTGTCTCTCACCAAGGACGACATACGACTCGAAAATGATCCGCGGCCGCCGCCGGTACCGCAGTGGCATAGTCTCTTGCAGCAAGAGGAGGGCGATACAGAAGGCCACATTCTCGCGTCTGTAGTTGTGATCAAGAAGGCCTACCCCGACCAGACGCTTCCGCCGCCACCACCGATCGCACCCGCGATGCGCAAGGCCTACCTCGAGATCATCGTACTCGGTCTGCGTGACATGCGTCCGTTCCAGTTTCTCCCGATTCAGCTACCCTTCATCGAGTTCACGCTCGGTGGCAAGGCACACGCCAACCAGGAGATGAAGACGGAGAAGTCAAAGCGGCCGTCCGGCGCAAACCCAAACTTCCTCCAGCGCATCGTGCGCGAGGTGGAGTTGCCCGAGGCGTCGCTCTTCGCGCCGATGCTGAATGTCATGGTCAAGGACACGCGTCTTGGCGGTTGGCTCACTCCGACGATCGGCAACTGCTCGATTGACGTGCGTTCAGCCGACTTTGTCATAGCAGTAACGATGGGCTATGTAGATGACGACCAAGCTGCCGTGGGGCGAAGGCTACATTCCGCCGCAGTCGCCCGACTTGGACGTCGTCGCAGACATCGACGACGATGAAGACGACAACGACGAAGACGCCCCGCTTCTAAAGGGCAACGTTGCGTTCTCCAAGGGCGAGCCGGGCGCGGGCGTGTTTGGGGCGCTCCAGGGCATGAACATCTCGATCGATCTCGAGAACCCGAGTTTGCTTACCGAGACGGCAATCTCCGAGATGACGGTTGTAGCGGCGACCGATGCAGCCCCGGCTGAAGACGAAGACGACGGGGCTGATGAGTTTGAGATCAAGAAGAACAAGTACATGAAGAACCGCGCGGCATACGACGAAGACCTCGAGAGCGCCGTACTCCACACAAAGCCCTTTGAGACGTACAAGCTCACGATCGGCCAGCGCAAGGCAAAGAAGTCGCTCCTCGACGTGCTCAACGTCAACCCGCTCAAGCTCGTGGGCGGCGTCGTGGGCAGCGTCGGAGGCGCTGTGGGCGTGGGCAAAAAGACGGGGTCGTCAGCCGCGGATGGCAACGGCCTCGGTACCTTTCACATTGCGGGCATCTTCAAGGGCCTCGTGCGCGTGATGCTCAACGAAGATGACCCACCGCTCGTCAACTTGGACAAGCTGCTCAACCCACAGCCGTACACCGTGCGCATCTACGCGCTCAACGGCGAGGCGTTCGCCCCCATGGACCCGGGCCTCGACGGCCGCCCCGGCAAGAGCGATCCGTACTTGGTTCTGCGCCTCGGCAAGGACAAGATCAACGACCGCAAAAACTACATCGACGACGTCGTGGACCCCGACTTTTACAAGATGTTCGAGTTTCATGTGCACTTTCCAGGGGTGTCGATGCTCTCGATCGACGCATTCGACCACGACCTCATCGGTGGCGACGACCTCATTGGCTCGACCAAGCTCGATCTTGAGGACCGCTTCTTCGACAAGAACTGGCAAGCGCTCGGCCGCGACTTTCAGACGACGGAGCGCTGGGGGCCTAAGCCCGTGGAGCAACGTACGCTCACAATCCCGACGTCCAAGGCCCCGATGGGCCAGCTCAAGCTGTGGGTGGACATTCTCACGCCCAAGGAGGCCGCCAACTACCCGCCCGTGGACATTGCGATGCCACCGCCAACGCAATTCGAGCTGCGCGTGGTGATCTGGAAGACGAAGGAGGTGCCCAACTTTGACGAGATGACCGAGATGAACGACCTCTTCGTGCGCTGCGCCCTCGAGGGCTCGGACCACCAGGACACGGACATCCACTGGCGCGCCAAGAAGGGCAAGGCGAGCTTCAACTGGCGCATGAAGTTCCCTGTGATACTCGGCCACAAGCAGCACAACTCCAAGTTCCCGTACTTCAAGATGCAGATGTGGGACAAGGATATCTTCACGTCGAGCGATTGCATCGCCGAAGGCATCCTCGACATGAGCGCCCACTTCCAGAAGGTGTGTAAGCTCAAGGCGCCGTACCAGGTCTTCCAGGACAAGACACCCAAGAAGAAGGAGTCGGCCCAGGAGGCCCAAAACAACGACGCCATCCGCTCGATCAAGGAGGCTACGGGGCTCTGGGATACCGACCCGACCGACTCGACGTGGATCAAGATGGAGCGCTTTAACCGCGACACAGGGGTCAAGGAACCCATGGGCGCTGTGTGCATCAGCATGGAGCTCGTGCCCGTTGAGAAGGCAAGGGTGATGACCGTGGGCTTCGGCCGCAGCGACCCCAACAACTCGCCTTTCCTGCCGCCGCCGGCGGGTCGCCTCAAGTTCAGCATGAACCCGTTTTATGTCTTCAACGAACTGCTTGGTCCGCGCATCTGCCGGCGGGTTATGTGCGTGCTGTGCTTCGTGGCCCTTGGAGTCATCATGTACTTCGCGGGTCCGATCATCAACCTCTTGATCGTCATTTTGAAGTAAAACGTTTGAATACATAACGTGCTTATTCCCATCCATGCAGCGAGTGCTCCAGGAAGACCCCCTCTCGATGGCCTCCGTGCGGGCGCCGCGCCGACGTGCGCTCCATGGCCGTCCGCCCTTGAGCCTTTGGCGGGAATTGCTATTGTGGGAAATTCATCTCTTTTTGGCCAATCCGATCTCACGGTTCAAGTGACACTAATGTGACTTAAAAATTGTAAGTGTAGTAGTCTCAATATGGCGTCAGTTGGATTTCAGTGTCACGGGATTGGCGAGCAACGTATGCATTGCCGCCTATTATTCGCTCCAGCAGGTGCATGAAGGACGACTGAGAGAGCAGATGAAGACCAGTTCATCCGGGCACCACACGAACGCAGGTACCCTACGCAAGGAGACGACGGCCCTCGATACATCGACAGACCGGGGTGCTGATGAGAATGAGCGCCTCGCGCATGGAAACCGCGCCTTGCGCTTGGCAAAGGCCCATTTGAAGCAGGACCGGTACATCGCGCGCGAAATCAAGCGGGAGTCTCGCATCCTAGAAGCCAAAGCTCTCCAGTGGTCGCAGGCAGCACGCGAGCGCAAGAGGTTGCACAGCCTGCACATGGTCACTGACGCCGCTGTGACGCTGCAATGCTTGGCGATGGTGCAGCCCCTGTCGCGTTCCGCCAAACAGCAGCAGATGCAAGCCATCGAACGAGCCAAAGAGATCGCTGTCGCGCAAATCCAGCAAATTCCGACGGACGCATCGCAGCGTCGCCGCCGCATCCGTTCGTTCGAGTCGAAGATGCGGCAGTCCGTACGCCAGCCGTCCCCGGCCCTCGATACCCCAGCGCCGATCCCGCGCGAAAGAACCCAAGGTAGTCCGCTCTTCTACCTATATCCGTGGCACGACATGGGACGCTACAGCAAAGCGCAGCTCGAGCACATGCTGCTTCACCCGGCAGACATCGAACTTCTCAACAAAGTTGCCACCGAGTGCCTCGTGGCGATCCTCGAGCACGGGCGGCACCCGCTGCATCTTCCTCGCGCCGCGCCGTTTCTGCATGAAATGGCGTTCGCCGCTCACGTCGTTGGCGCGCATGCATATGCACAGGCTGAGCTGAAGCAACCGTCGCTTCTTTTTCCACTGCCCATCTTCGAAAAGGCCCGCGTGACCACCACTGTCCGCGCGCTTCGCACCCGCATCGTCTCCATCCCAGGCCACTTCCAAGATGACCGGTTCCCAGGGCAAGCAGCCCTCGTGGACGCGACAATCCACGCTTCGCCTGAGGTACTCCACCACGTCGCGCGCTGGACAACTGCCCCTCCGCCCGCGACTACGGCTGCTCAGCTGCAGAGTGACTTTTGCGAGGTGAGCGCATGGCTGCAGCGACTGCTGGTTGAGACGGCGTCGGGCACGGGCCTCGCCTTCGTCTCCAACGCCGTCAAAGCCATGTGCGTCCGGCTGCTGGCTCTCGTGCAGGCGTCGTTGCTGCAGCAGTGGGCCTCGTGGGCGGCGGACGAGCCCGAGTGGTTTGCGCTCAATCGCAAGCACCTCGAGGGTCTCGTACCGGTATCGGCGCATCTCGATGCTGCCGTTGCCGCCGTTGTGAAACCTGCGGGTCGCGCAACGCTTGCCGCCCGGGACCCCAAGTGGCTCCAGGCGCACGTTGAGCACTTTACGATCGCCGACGCCCGCGGTTGCCTGCTCAGTGAAGAGGTCTTGGCCGCGTACCGCGATGAAATGAGCACCCACGCCGAAACGTTGCGCTACATCGAGTACGTGCGCATGGATCATGCCGTCAACAAGGCCTGGGACCCCACGGTGCGGCTCAACGTGCTTTTGAACGAGGCAGCCCAGCGCCTCGACGCCCTCACTAAAGAGCTGCTGCTGCACGAGTGGTGCGTATCGTTCATTCAAAACAAAATCCGCAATCGCCACCGCATCGCGTCGCCGATGCGTCGGCCCATCAAGGACGAGGCGATTGACCACGAAGCCAAGCAGGGCGACAAGTCCCTGGAAGACCAGCCCAGCGCTCCTGCAATCGCCCAGCAAGCCCCCGTCGACGAGCACGACCCTGCAAACGAGCACGACCCAGCCGACGATGCAGCTGAGGTCGATCCGGACGCCAGTGACGATGGCGAGGCTTGCTCTCCGACCGCCACTGGAAAGTTGAAAGACACTGACAAGTCGTGGGTCGACGGCCCTCAGGCCACGGAGAGCGATCTCGACGAAGCGCCCCGCCGCCGGTGCACGATCGACCTGACCAACGACGAAGACGCCGTCGAGTTCCATTACGAAGACGTGAGCATGTCGGAGGAAGAGGAGCCAGCCCCCGCGGCCCCGCCGGAGCCGCCGCGCGCCTCGGTCATCGACATCTCGGACGCGAGTGAGAGCGAAGACACTCCGGGACCGGCCGGGCGCTTCGTGCTGGTGCCAAACACCGACGAGCCCAAGCCTGCGCGTCGCACCGACTCGGATGGCGACAAAGCGCCCACCGACACGGACGAAGAGCGGCCCGGGAGCCCACCCCGACGCAAGCGCAGCGTGGGCGCTGTGCCGTTGCCGAGCAACAAGCGGCCGTGTGACGCCCGCACACGCTTTCGACCTAAGCCCAACGCCGCCATCGACCTGCTCTGCCAGCAGGCCATGGCGCGCATGCTGCACGCGATCGAGACAGACCTCGGGTGCGCCACGGGCTGTGGTCACAACTCCTCGTGCCCGCGCTGCAAGCGCTGTGAGCGCCATTGTCCGTGCCGACCTGCGCGCGCGCCCACGCCGGTGCGCAGGCCGATGCCCCCACCACGCCCGGCGTCACCGTCGTTCATGCCTACGGACCGGCTGCGCACCGAGCAGGAGTACGTGTTCAAGGCAGCGGCAGACCGCGTGCGCCGTCGACTGCGTGTGATGGACCCTACGGCCCCAGCAATGCGCAACTACGTGCGGTGCCTCGAAGGGCCAACGCTTTGGTCGGCCCAGCGCATCGTCGGGCTCTGGAGTGGCAGCAAGGACGCGTACGGCGTGCTGGGGGTCCCACGGCATGCCACCTGGAGCACTGTGAAGAACCAGTACCGCACGCTTGTGCTAAAGCTGCACCCGGACAAAAGCGCCAACACCCCCGAGAACGTGTCGGCGTTCATGGCCGTCAATGCAGCTTACAAGCGCCTCCGGGCAACCTTCCAGCCGTCCGCGACGTAGCCAATTCACAATATGTTCATCGTTGTTTCTTCTGTCAGGTGGTTTGGAGGTGGAGGGCTGCGGCCGAGAGCGCGGCTTGGTGCGCCGCGCTGTGGATGCCGAGAAAATTGAAATCGTCGTCGGTGAGCCCCGTTTCTCGAATGAAATCGATCGTGCCAAAGCCCTTGCGCTTGAAGACACCCGCGTACTGCTCAAGGTGCAGCGCTGCAAGCCACTTGTACACCTCGTCTGTGGGACACACTGCGGGAGGCGCTGGGGCCGGTCCGGCAGAGTGCGCTTGGTGGCGAGCGACGGCGATGGCGCGGTCGAGGACGGCCAGCCAGCACTGCGACTCGTGCACGGACGTGGCTTGAAACTCTTTTCGGGTGCTGCCATGGACCAGCACGAATCTTCGGTTGGCTTTCTGCGGGCAATTAAAGTCAGCAAGAGCTGGTAGCAGGTACGAACCTTCTTTAGCTTGCAGTCGGCGAGGCGCAGGACGTGGTCTGCAGCGGCGACAATCGCGACGCCATCTCGCGCCTTCTCGTACGCCTTCTGAGACGCGTAGTACGTGAGCGTAGAGTTGTCGATGACCACCCAGCGTTGCCGCCAGCGGCGGAGTCCATGCTGTGCGCGCTTGAGGAGGGCGCCCATGTGCGCCGGTGCATCTTCGCCGTCTGCGCACATGTCGACGGCGACACTGAACTCGGCTTCATCGAACGCCTCTGGAAGACTACAATCGACATTGTTGTCATCTTCCGTGCCGAGGTCGGCGAGGAGATCGGTGAGCCACTCGACAACCTGAGCGGCGGTGAGACCAGCAGCGAAGCCCAGGCTACCTCGCCGGCGTGAGGACGGTCCGTCGGCTCGAAGGCCATGCAATGCTCAGCGAGAAGTGCCAAGGACTTGGGGCAACCTGGAGGCGTCGCACGACGAAAATCGTTTACGTCGACGCGGAACTGGCCTGCCGGAGTGCGCATGAGGAACCCGTCGGTGCTAACCTGCGCAATGTGAGCTGATCTCGATGCCATGGAAGCGACAGACATGGCGGAGGCAAATAAGCTCAACCAAGATGATGCCGAGCGAAAATACGTCGGCATGCTGCCCATAGGCTTCGTCAAACTGGATTTCCTACAAGCGACGGTCATTGCTCGTTGCATCACGGGGATTTCTAACTCACAGGGGCCATGTACGTGTCTGTTCCGCAAAGCGACATGCGACGACGCGGCTTGGTACAAGTATCGGCTTCGGCCTCTCGTGCAAAGCCGAAGTCACAAAGCTTGCAGCGCCCGTCATCGTCGAGCTAGCAGTTCGTGATCGCATGTAGTCGTCAATGATCAATGTACGAGAAGGTTGGCGGCTTTGATATCTCGATGGATGTAGCCAAGATCGTGGAGGTATGCAAGGGCTTCAGCGGCATCTAGGGCGATCTGAACTCGCTGGCGCCACGAGAGTGGCGCTTTGGCCTTGCGGCTGAAGAGCTTGCTCACATCACCGCCGCGCAGGTATTCAGTGACGATCCAGACTTCGTCGGGGTAGTCGCAGGCTCCAATGAAGCGCAACAAGCGCGGGTGATCCAGTTGTTGCAAGATTGTGATCTCCCGCGCTATGTAGTCATTGATCTGCGGATCGCGTTTCTGACGCTTCACGGCCACGGGCGCCCCTGCGTACGTGCCGGCAAAGACCTTAGAAAAGGCCCCTGCGCCGACGAGGGCACCGAGCGCAAGCTGCTTGGCATCGAGGTCATGCGCTGCCTGGTTCTGCATCTGGTAAAGTGCTCAGACCACCCAGAGGAATTCTCCGCCTCTGGCGTCGGTTCGCCGGCGGAGAACGCGACCGAAAATCTTTTGGCCCAAAACGCATTTCAAATCACTTGAAATAAGCGAATTACGAGCCAAATTATCAGTATATTTATAGGATACCTACGAGACGGCGGCGACGCCGAGCGCGGACGCCGTCGACGTCAGGTTAAGCAGGTACGCGAGGTTGAGTGTGAAGTGCGAGAGGCTGTTCTCGTTGCGCGCCATGAACGCTGCGTACTCGTCGAGGCTCACGAAGCCGTCTTTGTCGGCGTCGACGTCAAGGAAGGTATGGTCGATGATCTGTGTCACTTGGTCCTTCGTGAGCAAGATGTTGTTCTCGACGATGCTCGTATGGAGGAACTCATGCACGTCGTTCTTGGAGAGGCGGCCATCGCCGTCGAGATCGATAATCTGGAAGGAGACTACACTCGCGGTGAGAGAGCACGGGTCGGGCACGAGAAGTACATGCTATTTTGTCGAGCATGGGTGTCTTGGTCGAGAGCAACGACACGACGTTGGTGAATTCTTGGAACGTAATGAGACCATCATGGTCGGCATCCATGAGAAAGAACATGCGGTCGACGTAAAGTGATTCCTTTTGCGGCAGACCCAAGGCCACTTGAAATCGCGCTTGGTCGATGCCACCTTTGAGCGCCTCCGTCGAGATTGGGGTCGGTGCCTCCTGCGCCTTACGAAAGTGAACGCCAAGGAGCTCGAGCTCTTCCGGTGTCAGTCGCGTCGTCGTCTGCAGCGCGGACGAGATGCGCGGCGTCAGCACCGGTGTCGGCGGCGCGTTCGGGTTGTCGACGGACACAGCGGCCCCCATTCTGAGCTCGAAGGATCGCAGAGTCGTTTCCTCGACTCGGTTACCCCAGCATCACTGCCGCGAAACTCCACCATTTCTATCCGGATCCACACCGACAACGGTCAGACCACAGGCAGAACCATACATCGGCAATGCTGACACCACCAGGAGGAGCATCACGAGCGAACGAGCCGCACGCCACCTTGCATCGTGCGGTGGCGAGTGCCCAAACCGGACACAGCACCAATAGTGTCCGCTGTGTCAAACAAGGCATCAAATGTATGACGGTGCTACAAACTGACTATGAGGACGGCACCAGTGGCGCACCTCGGTACTACGGTGATTGCGCCTACCTAGCCCTTCAATTGCATTGTCTTCTCAAGTTCTCCGCGCAAGATATGTGGACGTCCCATGACGCAGTGTCTCGACGACAGTGGCGGACCCCTCTTGAAGTTCACGAGCACACCTCCGTAAACACCTCGAAACAGAAAGATCTGCGCGACAGATAGAAAGGATTTGTTCGACAGGTTATTGGAGTCGTACGACACAAACCCCGCTGCACGCAGCAACGGGGA
>JNBR01002874.1:5422-34448 GCA_002081595.1 Achlya hypogyna
GTGGCTTGTTGGGTACGTCGGCCCGGGTGCAGCACATGCCTGGCTCATGCTCGCGACTTGGTCGAGCGATAGTGGAAACCGCAAGTGAATCACATCGTGCAGCTGGATGCCGTCGACGTCAATTGCCTCGGACGCAGTCTCTACGAGGGCCTGAGCCTGTGCCGAATCTGCGGCGGCTACCCGCGTCCGGTCCTTCGTCTGCAATCCCAATGGTATCCAGACAGGTGTGCATGAAAGCAGCGAGCTGCACTTGCTTGGTTTCGTCGAGTCTACGCCTCCATGAGTGCACGCAGGTCGCCAGCGCCCACTGGTCGAGTTGACTCCAGATGTGCCAGTGGTGCAGGTCGTCCTCGGAGATCTTGGGTGCCAGTGCAATCGTATCCCGCTTCACGACGATGCCCTCGACGCTCGTGTCCTTGGAGCACAGCGCCCCCATGCGCGCCGCACAAGCTGATCGAGAACACCTGAAACGCTCCCTTGACACGAGTGTATTTTAACGTGTTTAAAACACTTCTTGCGTTTCCAACATATCACAATCGCCTCCGGCATGACTGCGTCGCGGGCACAGACCCCATGGTGGAGCATTCACCATCGGTTGCGGGTCTTTGCAGGGTCCTAATGCTGCACAGGACACTGAAGATTCGTGCTATCCATCGCGGCGACTCCTTCGGTGCATCGAGCAGCTTCAAGCCTCGTGGTGGGTTTGGTTCGATACCTCATTGTTTTAAACAAGGTCTTTCGATGGCGGTTGCAGGTAACGGCCATGAACAGGCCACATGCATGAAGACACCAAGGAATGCGTCTCCTTCGACGAATGCATCAAAAGAAAGGTCCATGTATCAAGTGCGGTTAGTTCCACAAGTGAGCGAAGAGGGCGCCGCGGGCGTTGATGGCGTAGAGGTGTGTAGTTGAGGCGTGCACAGCGGTGGCGTCACCAGGGACGTGGGCAACGTGGGCCCAGTTGGGCGTCGAGTCGAGGCCGCTGTCGGCGCAGAAGATCTCGGCCTGCCGGTTCACACCGCAGAGCGTAGCGCCGTTCGACGTGAGTTGCGTGAAGAGGCCAGCGACCTCGGTGGCCTGGGGCTCGTCGCCAACCATGCCGGCGGAGGGCTTGCCCACGTAGACCTGATCCATGTTGTTTACGGCAAAGTACGCGTCGCCGTGGAGCAGCAGCTGCTTCACGGTGCCTTTGTCTGAGTTGTTCGCCCACATGACGGCCCATGCGATGGGGTTGGCGAGGTCGAGGCAGTACGCAACAGCTTGGTGGTCAATGCCGCAGACGAAGTTGCCGTTGGCCGAGAGCTGCTTGTTGCTGCCGTACATGGCCGACCATGCGGTCGGCGCCGACGCGTGCGCATACGAAAGCGAGTCGTCCGTCGCCGCACGGAAGAGCATACTATCGGTAAGCTCGATGTGTTGCGTGCTGCCCACAAGCGGCGTCCACGCCGACAGATCGTCCTCAGCGGCGCAATAGACGCGGCCTGTCGTCGCTGTCGCGCAAACACGTCCATGGCCCGCCGAAATCTGGTGGAACTTGACCTCGGCGGGGGCAGCCACAGGCATCCAGAAAGCTTCGGTGCCAAGGCTCGTCGTGCGCAGCGACAGCGCTGTTGCGGGTGCCGTACCCTTGTGCTGCACAAGGACGACCAGGCCAAGAACCGTGGCAGCAGCGGCGAGCCGCCCCACGTGGCTCGAGGTCGAGGTGGCGGGGGCGGCAGGTGACGCAAGGATAGGAGTCTTCTCCATGACCGAGGAAATCGAAGAGTGCGATCGATATCACCCGCCCCCAGATCGTGATATGCATCTGGTTCCCAAGATTGGGAGTTTGTATGCCGGCACAACCTACGGTACTTAAAGTGGTCGGGAAGGGGATTCGCTCGCGGTGAAGCGGCCATGATGCCCGGGAGCCCCCCCACAGCAAGTGCAATCGGGAACATCGAGGCTAAGCTCTCTAAGCAGCTGTACCAGCAAGCTGCGGCGTAGGACGCGCCTTGGTGATCGGTGCAGGCGGGTTGATCAGGCGTCGACGCCGGAGCAAGGACTCCCACTGTCGACAACCCTCAGCATTGAAGCAGCAGCTTGGACCATGCCTTCGGAGCGAGGACGTCGGTGGCTGGCGGGACTAAGAAAGTGGGGCTCAGCGGCGCAGGGCGGGCGCCGACGACGCCGAGATGGGGGCCTCTGCTGGGTTGTCCATCGGGTTGCGAACTTGGCGCTCAGCTTTTGATTGGCTTATTTTAAACCTCAGATCGACTAAAGCTGCGATATCGACTAAAGATTGATTAGCATGGCATCCACAGGGCAGCTGGGACGAATGTTCCCCACCTTATCAAGGGCAAGTGGTCGACTGGAAACTTGATTGCACATTATCAAGGGGGCCCTGGTGTCGGGCGATGCAGTTGATGCAAAATGGAAAGCTCTGGAAGCGTCATTTCCTTGGTGAAAGGTACATTTTGGTTGGCTAATTCGTAGTCGAACTTAATTGAGGCTTTAATTCGTAGTTGGCGCTATTCAGTTTTGAATCTGCGATCAGCAAAAAAGATGACTTTCACGGAAGAAGAGATGGCGCTTCTTGCGACGAAGCCGGCCATGGGAGCGCTCTCGGTTGCAGGCAAGATCGAGCAGGCGAACCTCCTCAAAGCACAGGGTAACACCCTCTTCAAGGGCGGTGAGTACAAGAAGGCGATTCGAAAGTACTCGTCTATCTTCCTGTACGTCAATGGGCTCAGCGTTGCGGGTGACGGCATGTCCACGTACTCGGCGGGAAATGCGTCCATGTCCGCGAGTGCCGAAGAAGGTGTGGAGATCCAGGCCCTCAAGACCGTCGCGTTCACCAATTCGGCCATGGCGCACTTGAAGCTCGGAGCGTTCGACAAAGCGATCGAGGCGTGCGACAAGGTATTGGCGACGGAGCCCGAGCATGTCAAAGCCCTCTTCCGCAAGGGCCAAGCGTACGTACTCTTGACGCTGAATTCCGCATTACATGGCGAATAGGTACGCTGGCAAGGGCAAGTACTCACTCGCGAAGGAAGTTCTCAAGAAAGCGATGGCCCTCGAGCCCAAGAATGCCGCTGTACGCAACGAACTCAAGCGCGTGATCGACGAGAGCAAACTGCATCCCGAGGAAGACGAACTGAAGGCCAAGTTTTCCAACATGTTCAACAAGACGAATGGCATTTACAAGTAGCGCCGCCACTAAAAAGACCCTCATGCACTCAGTTTTATGCGTTCGGGAGGTCCCAGAAGGCGTCGAGCTTATCGCACGCGACACCCATGATACCCTCGTAGCTGTGGCCAAACAGCGTTCCCTTCTCCGCCGGCAGATGCGCCGAAACGTCGATGTTCTCCACCGTCGGCGACGCGATTGCGACGCAACCAGCCGCGGGTCGTTGCTTGTGCAGATTTACCGCCCAGAAGAGGTGCAGGAGCACGTGGTCCTGTGTCGAGTAGACGTTGAGAATGCGCCGCCGGGCGTCGGGGAAGACGTCAGCCGCAACGGCGGTGAAGTTGTGCTCGGGCACAAAGGCCGCGGCAAAGAGCACCTACACATTCTTAGGCGCGCGGTGGCCGCTACGACCCGGACCACGTGGTGGAGTAGGAAGCGCGTCGAAGGATTCGCTCGGTTCTGCGCCGACAAGCGCTCGAGCAAGCTCGCGATCACCGCGCCGCCAAGGGAATGGCCCATGAGCGTCACCTTCCGGCCGCGCAACGCCGTCGGCTGCGACCGAAGCACGTCCGCGAGGATGTGGCCCACCTGCGTCGCCTTGTTCTGCGCTTTGTTCCACGGATTGCCTACTGCCATGAGCCAGGACGCGAGAGCGACAGGTACCGGTGAAGTGGCTGGCGATCGCGTCTTCTTGACCGGCGCCCAGATGCGCGTGCGACTCACCGACGAAGTCGTTCCACTCCGCCTCGCTGCCGGCCTCCCACTGGACGACGTAGCACGCGACTAGCGCCACGTCGTCGCGGTTGTCTCGGCAGGGCGCTCGTACCGTGCTTTCGCTCGCAGAACGCAGCCCAGTTTGCGGACGGGTCCGCGCCGTGCGTCATGAAGCCGTTCACGGTGATGATGACATGCTCCGCCGATGCCACGTCGCCGCAGTAGTGCTCGAGCTTGAGGAACTCGACCCTCCGGATCTTCTGACTCGTCTCCATGGACTTGAGCGCCGCCTCCTTGGCCGTGCTCCACAAGAAGGATGTCGTGGACGCCGGGGCCTCGTGCTACGCCATCGTGGCACAAATGCGCTGCAAAGCGAGTTTGTACCGCTTGTACCGGCGGTTTGGTCGCGCTCTTGAGCCACGCGCTGGCCGCGCCCCAGAGGGCGCCCCCCACGGCGGCAACTACGTCCGACTCGAGAACCTGGTCCTTGGGCTGGCTTGCGATTGCAGCCTCCGTCTCGCGCTCGAGTTGCGCCATCATGCGCGTGCGCAGATGGACAACTGCCCCACCGTCTCGCTGCATCGCCTGCCACTCATCTTGCGTGAGCTGGCCCTTGGCGATGAGGTCGGCCGCATCCGCCGCAAGATACCGCCCGGCCATCGTCTCGTTTCTGGAAAATGCAAACTGCGTATGCATTTTCATCGCCCACCTCCATCCGAACTCCGCGGCAGCGCGAGACACAAGAATAGATAGACGCAGCTTAGGCTTCGTAGGCCGTGAGGTCGAGCGTGAGGCATTTGGAGCGCTGGGACGCAATGTCCTTGCAGACGCCGATGAGCGCGTCGGCCTTGTCGTAGAATGCGTCCTTGAGCGAGATGACGATGCACTGAAAGTCGCACTTCTGGATGTACGTAGACACCTTGTTGACGTTGATGTTGTCGAGCGCGGCGTCCACTTCGTCGAGCACGAAGAAGGGCGACGGCCGGTAGCTGTGGATTGCAAAGAGCAGCGCGAGTGCCGCCACTGTCTTCTCGCCGCCACTGAGCTGGTCCATCTCGCGGAAGCGCTTCATGGGCGGCATCGCGTGGTACTTCATGCCGTGCAGGAATGGTTCGTCTGGGTTCTCGATGTTCAAGTACGCGGTGCCGCCGAGCGGATGCTTGGAGCTCTTGGTCAGGTTCTTGTACACGCTGTCGATGACGCCCGACACGTGCGTGAAGGCCTCCATGAACCGCTCAAAACGCGCGTCGCGGACGTTATCGAAGGCTTCGGCGGCGGCCGCCGCGCCGGCCTTGATGCGCTCGAGCTCCGCTTCCTCGCTCGCGATGCGCGCTTGGATCTCGTCGTACTTGTCGAGCGCCTTCATGTTGGGCTGCATACGCTCCAGTTCGCCCGCGAGCTGCGCGATTTGCTGCTCGAACTTGGCCGCGACCTCTTTCTCGCTACCCGCAGGCACAGCCACCAGCTGCGCGTAGTCGATGGCGGCGTCCTCGTACTGCTCCGCGGCGAGCGCCGTGAGCGTCACGCTGTCGCCTGCCGACGCTTGGTTTTCGCCCTCCATGTCCACGTCCGAGTCATCTGCGAACTCTTCGCCCACGACGGGGAGCTTCACTTGCTCCATTGTCGCCCGCTTGAAGATCTCGCGCTTCTTGTCCTTAAGCCGTTCCAGAGCAGTCTCCTCCACCGCGATCGTCTTGGTGAAGTCGCCGACGCCCTTGTCGAGCGCCTCGCGGTCCTGCGCCATCGCTTTGAGCGCCGCCTCTACCGCCTTGAGCGCCGCCCGCGCCGCTGTGGCCGCCGCCGCCTTGGCTTCGTTCTCGGCGTGCAGCTGGGCCGTTCCGTTCACGAGCGCCGCCTTCTCCCGCTCTACGGCCGCAAGCGTCGCTGCTTCCTTGGTCACGTTAGCTTGCGCGTACTCCCACTGGCGCCGGTTGTCGTGACCCGTCAAATAGTCCATCTAACGCCCATGAGCGCTGCCAGCGCGCCTAGCCCACCTGCGCCGTAATCTTGGACATGTGCGCGTGCAGCTGGCGCCGGCGGTCGATGCGGGCCGCCTGTTGCTTGACAACCTTCTCCTCGTACTCGCGGATGCTGTCGATGCCGAGGGCCGCGCTGAACTCGCGGAACATATCGTCCTCAACCTACACGGGTGAGTGCCGGTATGACCGCTACGGCCTTTACCGCATGGATGCCGGCCTCGAGCGAGTGCAACGATGCCTGGCGCGCCATGAGAGACGCTTGGACCTTCTTGATTTCGGGCATCAGCGCAGCAAGCCGCTTTTTGCACTCGGTCATGCGCGCCTTGAGCTGCGGCAGCTTGGCCTCGGTGGTCGCCACGTCGGCCGTCGCGTAGCGCAGCCGATTGCGCAGCGAGCCGAGTTTGGTTTCGAGTGTCTGTCGCCGAGCAGCGCCCGTGCTTTCCTTCTCGAGGGCCACAAGTGCCGCCTGCAGCTCGTCCCGCTTGGCCTGCAACGCCTGCGCCTCCTTCTCGTCCCAGCGGCCCGCACGTGCCGCGTCCTTGCTCGTGCGCCCGCCCGTCATGCTGCCGTTCTTGCTCACGACCATGCCGTCGAGCGTCACGGCCTTGACGGGCTCGTTACGTCGGAAGCAAATGTCGCTGCAGAATGTGAGTTGAATCCCACCTGCGGAGCCTACCGGGCGTCGTCGATGGTGTCGCAAACGATCGTGTCTGCGACAGCGTACAGCACAGCGGGCTGGATGTCGTTGTCGCAGTCGATGACATCGATCACGAGCTTGACGCCAAGATCGCGCAGTCGCTCGTTCACGGGCTTGACGCGGATCTTGTCGAGCGGGATAAACGATGCGCTTTCGAGCCGATTGTCGCGCAGGTACTGGATGCACTCCTGGCCTGTCTTGTAGTCCGCGACAACGACCGCGTCCATGTGCTTGCCCGTCGCAACCGTCACCGCCACGTTGTACTTGCGCTGGATGGGCTTGCATAGGTCCCCGAGGCGCCCGCGCACGCCAGGAAAGAGCCGCAGAAGCGTGTCCAGCGTCTCCGTCTTCTTGAGCGCGGCCTGGCTCTGGCGCCGGTCGGCCTTGACTGTCCGCAGTTGCTACGCGTCGATGAGCCCCCGTAGCCATGCGCAGCATACACTCTGGATTTGGTCCAGTTCCGCCCGGAGCGCTTGCTTCTTGTTGGCGATGTCCAGCTCCTTCGATGGCGGATGAGGCACACGTCCATGGTCCCAGGGCTTACGTGCTGCTCCGTGTTCTGCAGGTCGTGTTCTGCCTGAGCGATTTCGTCCTTGCTCAAGGCGATCACACGGTTGATCTACAGAGCACGGGTGAGGGCCAGTACGCGGGCGACAGCATACGTCCGCAAGGCGCTCCGTAGTTGCCACCCGGTCCTCCTTGAGCCGCTTCATCTCATCTGTGTGCTCTTTTTCTTCTTGGGAGAGCGTAGCGAGACGACTTTCGTCGGCGGTTTGCTGGCGGGCCAGCTGCAGTGCTACGGGTGAGAAAGCTTGGGGATAAACGCCTCACGTACGGAGGCTAGGTCGTTCCGCAGCTTGGTGGTCTCGATGAGGGCGGCGTCCTTGATGCGGTGGTACTCCTCGAGTTGGTTGCCTTGGATCACGAGCTCTTCGTCATCCTTAGTCTCAGCGAGGGCCGCTTCTGCCTGAATGTTTATGAGCCCACGGCGGAATGTGCCATGGACGTACTTGCTTGAGCTCGACGAGATCCGCTTGTAGCCCATCCATCTCGTCGTCCTGCTTCTCGACCTTCTTGGCCATCACCTTTTCATGGGCAATGGCGCACTCGAGCTTCTTCTTCGAGTGCTTGATTTGCTCGTTGAGCTTGATGAGGCGTGGTGCAGCATCGTCGACTTGTTGCTGAACGTTCAGGGCGGTCGCGTCGTGCTTGCGGACCTCCTTAAGGTGCAGAGCGTGCTGCCTCTTTTTTTCCTTGAAGGCGTCGACAATGGCCTGCGGGTCGATGAGGTGATGATCGAATAATAGCCCGGTAAACGACCTTATTGTTGTCGAGAAGTTCGTCGAGTTGCTGTTGGGCCTCATCCATTGACTCCTTGTGCTTCTTGGCTTCATCATCGACGAGCGAGAGCTGCCAGAGGTAGTGCGATTGCTTCACGTGGGTGAGCTCCTTGCGTTTGAGCTTGTAGCGCTCCGCCTCTTCCTTTTGTTCTCGCACAATCTTGCGTTCGGCGGCAAGACCTTTCTTCTTCTGGTACGCGAAAATTGTGTTTTCCTCGGCAGCGTTCTTGTCTTCCAAGCACTTTTCGTACTCATCCTTCAGCTCGTCCGATGATGAAATCATCTCGAACAGACGTGTCAGCTGCTCAGGGCTTTTGGATGCAATGGACTCGACGTCACCTACAGATTGCGATGAGACTGCTGTTTCCGGGCGTTGAACATTGTGTTGAGAATACCTTGGAATACAAGGAAGTTGCGCGCCTTTACAAGGATGCCCAGGTCCTTGAGCGTTGCCTCGTATTCTTCGTACGGCACGTCGCGGTCGTTGATGCGGTAAGAACCAATGCCCTTGTCCGAGATACTGCGGGTAAAGATCAACTCGTGCGAAAGGAGCTCGCCAAGGCGGAGCGTAAGTTTGGTCTTCTCGGGATCGTCAAGACCATAGATGAGTGACACATAAGCACCATCCGGCGAGACTTCGTTTGCATTATCTTTGTGCAGGAGGTCCTTGAGCTGGTTCGAGCGCAGGTGGCGGCTGTTGACGCCCAGCACAAAGCTGATGGCGTCCATGAGGTTCGACTTCCCAGCACCGTTGGGCCCGATCACGGCCGTGAAGCGATAGAACGGACCGATCTCTTGCTTCCCCCCGTACGACTTGAAGTTCTGCACGTCAAGGCGAAGGATACGCCCCATGTTCCTGCTCTTGCCGCGGCCCCAAAATGGAATTTCCCAGTTTGCGCAGCGCGGGAACGCGATAGAAGCACCCATCCGTATACCATATATTTATCCGGCATTAAGCCTTGATACAAGAACTCATTTTACGGGAAATCTCTTGTACGTGTTCATGGAGGCTAAAATCACGCAGCTGTCAACAGTAAGCAAGATCAAAATGGGCAATAAGAGGCTTCGAATGCGCAAATTACTCTTCTCCGCCGAATAGGCGTTGCAGTCGTTATGTGAACTTGGGCAGCTCTTGCCGTTTCCCTCCAGCCTTATCCTCAACGGGGCTGTGAAGTGGAAAATGTTGAGTGGTGAAAGATTCTGAAAATCACATTCACAAGAAATCCAATGTTTGTGGTAAATTTACCGTATTTTTGAAGTATCGGTGAAAATTTCGGGCTGCGCTCCATTGTTCGGGACCAAAGGAGACCAAGAAGATGGGCGAGCGCAAGGTCCTCAACAAGTACTTCCCGCCCGACTTTGATCCGTCGCTGATTCCCCGGCGTAAGCAGCCGAAGAACATGCAGATCGAGGTGCGCATGATGCTGCCGTTCTCGATCCAATGCAGCACGTGCGGTGAGTACATGTATCGCGGCAAGAAGTTCAACTCGCGCAAGGAGGACGTGCTTGAGGAAGACTACCATGGAATCAAAATCTTCCGCTTCTACATTCGCTGTATCACGTGTGCGAGTGAGATCACGTTCAAGACAGACCCACAACATGGTGACTACGTCGCGGAGCATGGCTGCCAGCGGAACTTCGAACCTTGGCGAGAGAAGGATGCAGACGAAGAGAAGATGCTCAAAGAGCGCGAGGAAGAGGAAAAGGGTGACTCAATGAAGGCCCTCGAAAACAGAACACTTGATTCGAAGCGCGAAATGGACATTCTTGACGCCCTCGACGAAATCAAGGCGATCAATCAGCGCCACGCCAAGGTCGACACCGACGCACTCCTCGCCAAAGTGACGAACTCCGACGCGCCGCCCGAAGATGATAAAATCATGGGTGAGAAAGAGATCCAAGCCGAAATGGAGCAATTTCGAAAGCGGAAGCTCGAGCAGACCGCGGCTGGGCAACCCAAGAAGGTGGCCAAAGCTGTGCCCGTGGCCCTCGCAGTCCCCGAGCCGACCAAAGCAACGATGCCAGCCCCCGTCGTCATCAAGAAGAAGGCTGTGGCAGCAAAGCCCAAGCCCAAGGCAGTAGTGCCCGCCAAACCCATTGCCCTCGTGGGCAATTACGACAGCAACAGCGACTAAGCGCCTCAAGTACTCCGTGCATTCGAGGCATTTACGGGTTGTATGGCGTGACCATGTTGGTCGCGAACGACTTGAGCGCTGGGACACCGCGGACCTCTTCGTTGAGGAGGGGCATCTCGACGACGTGGAAGTCTTCGTACAGGTCGTAGATCTGGTCAAGGTACTTCTGCTGCATCTTCTGGCGAGCACAGCAGTTGTTGCAGGTCGATCCTGTGTTCGCTGTGTGAGCCAGCGCCACTGCGTTGCGCCTCGAGATACCTTCCTCCGGGTACAACACCTGGTTGACCACAACGTTATGGACGTCGATGTCGTACTTGGTGAGTTCCTGGGCGGCATGAGCTTCCGGCGACCACGTAGTAGACGAAAGGTACCTGCACCAAGCGCTCGGTTTCGTACAGCGACAGGAATTCGGGGATGCAGACGCACACGAAGGTTGTGCGATCGGCATCCTTAAACTGCTCGTTGACCTAGCCATACGATGTCAGCACCTGAATGATTCAAAGTGGACGCCAAACCTTCTGGATCACTTCGCGGGTCTGCTCGAGCTTGCCCACGAGCATCTCTTCAGAGGGCAGCGAGCCGCCAAAAAGCGCCGAAACCTGGCCGAACATGCCCGAGAACTGGTTCTTGAGCGCCATAATCTTTCCAAATGCCTTATCGAGGGCCGTGGGGAAGCTGAGAAGGCGGAGGGTGTGGCCCGTCGGCGCCGTATCGAAGACGATGACAGAGTAGTCCATGTTTTGCACTTGCTTCATAAGCTCGGCGAAACTCATGGCTTCGTCGATGCCGGGAATCGAGTTGGTCAAGTCCTTCATGAAGGACTGCATGCCCGATGCATCCGAGACACCGTCGACGCTGTCGTCCATCTAGACGTGGTAATCCAGGTGCGGCAGCAAGTTACCGTCGCGTACCTCAATGCTCGGGTCAATTTCCATGACAAAGAGGTTGTCAAAGCCGTTGACAGCGGTGGGTTCGCGGGTGAAGCGCTGGCCGAACGCATCGCTGAGGTTGTGTGCTGGGTCCGTCGACACGATGAGGACCTTCTCGCGATGGCTGGCAAGCGTCACGCCCAAGCAGCACGACGTTGTGGTCTTGCCCACGCCGCCCTTACCGCCGACGAAGATCCACTTGAGGGACGTCTGATCCACGAGGTTTTGGAGCGTGCCTTCCGGGATTTCCGCCATCGTCAATTTCTAAATGCCACACAAAGACACATCCCGCCGCACTTAATAATATAAACAAACGCAGGTGTCCCGTGGAGCAGCCTCGACAGCTCGACGGGCGTGGCTGCGCCCACGAGGAACAGGCGTCTGCCGCCCTTGCGATCGTCCGTCGCCACTCTCTCCCTCGGTCGCGCATGTGCTCTCGTGGCTTACAGCAAGGCCATGGTATGAACTTCCACGAGCTCGAGCGAACCGCAAACCTGGTTTTCCATGTGATATCATACCATTCTACACCTGGGCACGTAGCCGACGATGGACGTTGGGGATCATGAAGTTGTCGCCGTAGAGGATGGTCAGGTACTCCTTGGGCTTCGCGGGACACCAAGCCTCGCGGTCGTCGAACTGGCAGCGCTGAAGCGGGTAGATCCAGTCACGGGGAACGATAAACTCCCCTCGAACCTTGCACTTGGCGCAGCCCCACCAGCACACCGACTTGATGGGGCCAAGCATATCCACAGATCGGAACGCGTTCGTCCCCTCGACTCGTTGGGGACGCTGCGACGATAGGAACTCGAAGATATCGATGTAGAAACCAGACCGGCGATCAATGAATCGTCCCGGTATGTTGGCGTCGCCGCCGTTGTAGTGGATGGTACTGTTGAGGATCTGCAGTTCGTATACTGCGGGGACAGATACGTTCAAGTGGCGCAACACGTCGAGCGACTCAGTCGTCATCCCGACGTCTGCGTCCACGTCGTGGGGAATGAGCCCTTGGCTGCGGTAAGATCCGAGAAGCGTGCCACTGTCGAGCCAGTAGTCCAGGTCGTGCACTTCCATGATTGCCGTGTAGTTGTAAACAAGGTTTCGAATCATCTCTTGGATGTCCTCGCGGGAGTAACAAGCACCAGGCTTGGTATGGCGTTTGACCATGTGCCCCATATCCAGAGGCACACACTTCTTCTTGGGCCGAGGTGTTGTTGCGACTTCTGTCGTCGTAGGGATCGTTTCGACAGCCGTCGTCGCAGGGATCGTTTCGACTCCTGTCGTCGCAGGGATTGTTTCGACTGCTGTCGTCGCAGGGATCGTTTCGACTCCTGTCGTCGCAGGGATTGTTTCGACTGCTGTCGTCGCAGGTATCGTTTCGACAGCCGTCGTCGCCAGATCAATCGTGGGCAAGGCTGCAATAGTGCCATTGATTGAGCTTGAGGCATTTGCACGCGTGTCCTCAATCACTGTGTCAATTGTCGTCAAGGCCGAACCCTTCGTGTAGCTTACGTTCCCAGCTATGAGTTCGTCCGCATGCTGTTGCAGCGCCTCATGTGGGTCCTTCTTTGGTAGAAGGTCGAACTGCACGTAAAAGATCGATCCGAAGCACATGACGACGACGAGGCCGAAGCGCACGTACCAGGCACGTCCAATGGACGCCACGGCGACTTCCATGGTAAAGCTGAAATAAGAAATGATCGCACACACTCGTTACAGGTTCGTTTTTGTTTCATTCGGAATTCGACCTTTTTACCGCCCAAGGCTCAAATCTCGTGGAGGCAGGATCCCACGTTGCGATGGCTTCAAGGGGAGCGCACATGAAGACGACACGCACCCTGCAAGCGTCAAGCATCGCGGATAGAAGTCAATAGTCCAAAGCCATCGAACTTTACCAGTTGACAGGTTTTGCTATCAGCCTCGCCGTAGGGATCACCAGATCGTACGGTGACCAAATCTTACGGTTGCACCAGCCATGGCATGTTGCGGAGATCAAACGGGCGATCCAAGAATGAGTTGGACTCGCTAGGACAGACTAAAAGACGGTTCGATTGTCGAAAACTAGTGGACCTGAGCTAGTGTCCATTGAGGATGCAACTTCATCGCTAGCAGATACCGAGCAGGGCATCGCGGTGACATAGTTTATGCTACTGGCGCTTCCTGCTTGCCGATGCGTTTCCAGTGGTCGGCTTGCAGTCTCTCCACGAGATTCGTACTGCAGCAAGTCTTCTCGAACAGCGGAGGGACCATGTCGAGGCGATGTCAACTGGGATCTTCGTGGTGGCGTCCAAAAGGATAAAAACGTTTCGTGCCATTGAAACGGGGATTCCGAGTCAAAGACACGCTTGGACTTGGTGGAATATCTTGTCTGTTACCATACGTATAGTATTCGGCCGGGCAAGGCTGCGTATTTGAATAAAACGGAATCAAACAGCAATGCGACGACCAAGATATCGGTTTATAGAGGTTTTTCCTCGGTCTAGTTTTCCGAGCACTTTCATAGATCGCGCAGAGGGACGGACGACAGGGGCCGACGATGGACGCCACGCGAAAGAAGTTCGTGGTCAAGCCGTTCCGCAACAACGTGGGAATGGATTTGAACAAGGCGAAGGAGACATGGCAGGCTCTCCGCAGCGCGATCAAGGAGATTCATGGCCACAACGCATCACTTTTGTCATTTGAGGAACTCTATCGGTGCGATCGTCGGGTTCGGCGCAATGCGCTGAGTAAATGCATGCATAGGAACTCGTACAACATGGTACTGCACAAGCACGGCGACATGTTGTACACGGGGGTCGTCGAGTGCGTCACGGAACACTTGAACCAACTCGCCACTCGTGTGATCCAGGCGCCCGATGATTCGCTTTTGCTCGAGCTATATGCAACATGGACCGACCACACGATCACAATGACCATGATCCGAGACATTCTCATGTACATGGATCGGACGTATGTGCCGGGGAAGCGAAAAGTTCCGATTTACGACATGGGGCTTCTCCTGTTTCGCGATACAATCGCCCGCCACCCGAACGTACGTCAACACCATTACCTCTCTATAAGCACAACCTTGGTTTTCTTATAGGTTAAGGATCGCCTCCGATGGACACTCCTCCAAAACATCGAGAACGAGCGCAATGGCGAACTCATCGACCGCGGGATCACGAAAGGGATCCTCAGCATGCTCGTCGACCTAGGTCTCCACACCAACACGGTACACCTCGGCCACTGGTCCATTGGAGTCGACTGCTGGATCTACAGGTGTATGAGGAAGATTTTGAAAACGAGTTCCTCCGAACGACCGCGGCCTTCTACAACGCCGAGGCCCAGCGCCTCCTCGATCAAAACACATGTCCCGACTTCATGCAGAAAGCGGACAAGCGACTTGCGGAGGAGCACAACCGCGTGCTTCAGTACCTCAACGCGTCCACCGAGCCGAAGCTCAAGGCCATCGTCGAACGCGAACTCATCGAAAACCATGCCAAGGCCCTCGTTGACATGGAAGGCTCAGGCTGCGTCGCCATGTTCCGCGATGACCGCGTCGACGGTGCGCTTGCAGCCCCTCTTCGACTTCATTCTCCAGATAGACTTACGGCGGATGTACCTGCTCTTCAAGCGAGCGCCTGCGTCGGCGCTCGAGGAGATTGGCTCCTGTGTGACCAACTACATCAAGTCGACGGGTCTCGACCTGATCCAAACGCAGATCAACCAGCACCAGGCGCACTCGTCAGAGGCCGCCGTCCAGTTCGTCCAGGCCATCCTCGTGCTCAAGGACAAATTCGCGCTCTTCCTCACGCAGTGCTGGGGCGACGACAAGGCCTTCCACAAGTGCATCCAGCGCGGGTCCGTTGGTGCGCGGCGGCGCCAGCTCACCGCACCGTAGATTTGAAGCGTTCCTGAACACAACTCGGTCGTGCGCCTTCATGCTCGCGCAGTTCCTTGACGACTTGCTCAAGTCCAAATCGCGCTACGAAAACGATCTGGAACTCCAGGTGGACAAGGTCATCGGGCTCTTCCGTTTTCTCAGCGACAAAGACGTCTTTGAGGACTTTTACAAGCGGCTACTGTCGAAGCGGCTGCTGAATGCCAAGGGCTCGTCCGACGAGGCGGAGAAGATGGTCATCTCGAAGCTCAAGGCCGAGTGCGGCTACCAGTTCACATCCAAGCTCGAAGGCATGTTCAAGGACATGAGCATGACCAAAGACCTCATGGACGGCTTCAAGAAGCACTCGCAGTCGCTGCAGGTCCAAGTGCTGACGACTGGCTTTTGGCCCACGGAAACGTGCCTCTCAACAGGTCTCGTTGTCCCCGCCGAGATCCGCGCGTGGATCGGTCGCTTCGAGACATTTTACTTTGGGCGGCACAACGGCCGTAAGCTCAACTGGCTCTACAACATGGGATCTGCCGACATCAAGGCTGCCTTTGGCACCGGTATGTTCGTTCATCGATGCGACAGTCTGCAACGCGCAGCTTCCGTAGGCACTCCCGTCCAGCGCCACGAACTCACTGTGTCAACGTACCAAATGTGCATCCTCGTGCTCTTTAACGAGCGGGACAACCTCACGTACCGCGACATTGCAGCGGCGACGGCCATCGAGCCGTCCGAGTTGAAGCGGCATCTGATTTCGCTTTGCACGCCCAAGTTTCGCATTCTCCTCAAGTCGTCCAAGGGCAAGGGCATTGACGATGACGATGGCTTCACCGTTAACCACGAGTACAAGTCGAAGCTGCACAAGGTGCGCATCCCGCTGGTGTCCCTCAAGGACAGCTCAGGCGAAGCCGCCCCCGCTCAAACCGACGAGTTGCCGTCGACGGTGGCCGAGGACCGGAAGCACCTGATTGAAGCCGCTATCGTGCGCATCATGAAGACGCGCAAGAGCATGCAGCACAACAATTTGATGGCCGAAGTCACGCGCCAGCTCACCACGCGCTTCGTGCCGTCGCCGCAGCTGATCAAGCGCCGCATCGAAAGCCTCATCGAGCGCGAGTATCTCACCCGCAACCAGTCCGATCGCCGACTCTACAACTACGTAGCGTAGCTTGCTGCAGCTTTCTTTCAAATATACGCCCGCATTCGTGACGGCCACCACCCACTTCCTATCGCCAACTCTACGCAGTTGCGCGCTCCGTGGGCAACCATGTGTAGCGTCAATGGCCAGCAGCGCCACGCTGGACTGCAAAGCTCGATGGCGGAGCCAGCAGTGTCATCGCCTCTCGAGGACGCATGTCGAATGCACTCCGTCTGGGCCCCTTCAAGCACTAGGCTGCCGACCCTGCCGCCACCTGCAGCGTTGGCTCCAGGGGGCACCGGTGCGTCCTCCGTGAATGGTCGGCGTCGGTCCAGCAGCCACCCAAGACGTCGCCGGCCAACTTCAAGGTCCCACGTTGGATCGCCTGCTAAAATTTATTTTCGGCACCTGCCACTTCGAAAGGTAATTTTGTCGCCCTTGAAGAAGCGGCTGATTACGCAATAGCCGCCTGCTTTCTCATGGTCAACGTAATCGAATTCAGGGACCCTCCCCGGGGTCCGTCGGAAACAACAGTGATTCTTTGCCTGACAAGGTGATGCACGTAGGGGGGGTGGGGGGTACAAAAATGATCAAGTGGTGGTGACGCCGGAAGTGCCCGTGCGATGACGTCATGTGATTGGCTCGCGGGAGCACCGTGGGGAGGATCGCCACTCTTGGCCTCTACCGCGGAGCAGCAGCATGGACCTCCTCCGGCGCATGAATGTGGCGCACATGACCAAGATGGAGAGCTACCTGCAATTCGTGGGCGTGCATCTCCCGACGCAGATCAACGAACAGCTCTCGTTCCTGCCGCAGGTGGTCACGTACTCGTTCGTGTACATCATGCTTCAGGTGCGTTCGACGAGGTGGTGCCCGCGCGTGAGTTGGTGTAGGCGCTTGCGATTCTCTGGGGTTTTCTCTTCAACGTCGGCTCACTGCTTGGCGAAAATGTGATTGCAATTGCAACGATGCCGTGGACGCAGGCCCTCTCGGTGCTCTTCGTACACTACTCCGTGATCGGTATCATTCTAAGCATTGGCCGAACGACGTGGATCCTCACGTGGCAGTCCGTCGAGGACTTCCCGTATATCCGCAGGGTCATGCGCCACGAAGCTTCGCCCCAGCTCGTCGTGTTTCTCTGCGCGGTGCCGCTTCTACTGCTCCTCACGAGCCTCATCGTCGTACCCTCCGTTTGCACGAACCTCGACACGTCGCAGCTCATCAACTCGACCGTCTGCAAGACGAGCTACCTCCGCTTTCTCACGCCGCAGTACCCGGTCTTCCAGCGGTCACTGCGTCTCACAACCATCATCGCGTCCTGGCAGTTTGTCCAGGTCGTCCTCGAGATCATGCCGTCCTGGAAGAGCATCTTTAGTCGTACGACGGGCCGTGTCGCCGAGGCCTCACGCTGTGTCCGTAGAAACCTCCACGCTCAACGTGTGCGTACTGGGGCTGTCGCTGCTTGGGCTGAACGGGCTCACGCTCGTCTGGACCGTCGAGTGGTTGCTCCGTCATTTCCAGATCAAGGCCACGACCTTCAGCGAACTGTCGCCGCTGCGCTGGGAGACCACGGGCCTTGTGTTGCTGTGTCTGTGGATCCTCTGGTTCCTGACGCTCGCGTGCCACAGCTTCCCGCTGGCCTTCCCCGCGGGCGACGACGCCGGCTTCTTCCGCCGCCTCAAGCTCTCGTTCATTCTGGGGCAAGTCATCATTTTCGTCCGGGCCACGGTGCACCCGCAAATGGGCTTCGTCCATGCGCAGCTCGAGCTCACGATCATCAACCTGCTGCTGCCACTCATTTACGTCTTTTCACTCATTTGCCTGCGCGGGCTCTGCCTGTCGTCGTGGCGCTCCGTGCTGACGTCCGTGCCTCTCTCGGCCGGCACCGCGTACATTCTCTACCACCTCGCCGCCATCGACCACCCGCACATCTTCGTCGTCATGGCGCTCTTCCTGTACGGAAGCCTCCTGCGCTGGCTGCAAAACACGTCGCGTGGCCGTCGCGTCTCCTTCTCGTCCGAAGACCAGGTCAAGCACATTCGCCCGCGCACGTACCAGCGCGTGGCCTTCCGTTTCCTGCTCGCCGGCTCCACGATTCTCGCGCTTTACATCCTCTTCCTGTCGGGCTTTGGTGCGCTCACGTTCTTGCAGCGGCAGTCCGAGTGGTTCCCTGATGCTGCGACGCTCGCTGTGACGCCCGACCAGATCGACGTGCAGCACGCGCGGGTGCGTCTCGACTGTCGGTACCGGTGCGATGTCTGGCGCGTAGGTCGTCAACCTGAAGCTCCGACTCGCGCAGGACGGGGCGCCGCCCGTGCGACCGTCGCCGCCGTTCTATGCGAGCTGCGGCAACCGCTGGCACGGCCTCAGCCTTGTCGACTACGCGCTCATGTCACAGGCGGCGTACTTCAATCCGACAGGCACCGACCTCCCGCACTTTCTCGAGGCCGTCTTTCCTGGTGAAGGCGGTGGCGCACCCATGTTCGACATTCGCATCCCCGACAACTACACAGCAGTCGGCTCTAAGGTCGAGTTCTTTGAGGTTGGCGCGCCGGTTGGTGCGGCGAGGGTTCACGATGACGTAGGCGTACTCGGCGGCGCTCAATCTTTCCGTCATTTCAGTGCGCGGCACGGACGTCGGGCGCTTCCGCGACTTGATTGAGGACGTCAAGATGTTTGCCGAGCCCGTCATCTTTGCAATCATCTCGAGCATCTTCCCCACGATTCGCATGTGGCCCGACGGTAGGTGCCGCCCGAAGGTCCCACGGCCTCATGCCCGTAGTGACCTTTTCGACACTCATCGAGCTTTACCACGAAATGATGTCGCTCTTCGGGCTGAGCCATGAGTACTGGTACTACCACGAACTCCGCCACTACGTCCAGTCGATCCAGGACCGCGACGTGATTCTCACGGGCCACTCGCTCGGCGGTGGCATCGCTCGGTGCGTTCGATCGGCTCGGCCGCACCCTCAACGTCTCTCTAGCGTCGTCGGCTCCATCTTGGGCAAGCCGTCCGTGTCCTTCTCACCGCCAGGTCCGCAGCCTCGTGTCGCTTGCCGATGCGTATGTCAGAAACGTAGGGTCGGTGCAAACGTACAGCAAGCTCGTGCACGACATTGCCGGCGAGGGTTCCGTCGTCGACCGCCGTCGCCTCCACCACCTCTCGACGTGCGTGATTCCAGGTGCGAGTGGCTGTCTGCGCAGGCAGCTCATGCAGAGGCACCAGAGTACGACCCGATCACGATGATCGACACGCAGTCGGGCCTCATTCAGCGGTACGAGCTGAGTGCTGCGCGGCGCTAACGAGCCCTAGGATAACTTGCGATTCGTCGCACCTGTCGATGCAGCTGTCGTGCCACATGAACGAGGGGACGCTATGCAACCTCGTGCAGCATTGCGGCGACCACCGCGGGCGGTTCGCGGCCTGCGACTTTGAGCACCGCGTATCGACGTTGTCCGAGGACTTGTTCGAGATGGTGTTTGTCGACTTGGTGGCGCCCACGACCCTGAGCGGCTTGATGATCCTCGTTGCGATCATCTTTTCGCTCGTGCGGTACAAGTACATTCGGCGCTACCAGCGGCGCTTGCTCCACCTTAAACAATAGATAACTTAAGCTCTGTGCACGGTATCTTTGAGCAGGGACCACACCATGAACACATTCACTCGATTACTCGGCTTCGAGGGCTGTTTACACGGTTTGAACCATGGTCGGAAGGTCCGGGCGTCGCGCGCCGAGCACGAAGAAGTCGTTCTCTCGCCACGCGATGTCGACGTCGTCGAAGCCGACACTTTCGAGCCACTTCATCTGCGCAAACGTGCTGGCCATGCCGACGTGGTCGCCGATGACAACGTGGCCGCCGGGGACAAGCGACTCGAAGAGGAGTTGGAAGATGCGGAGGTGGGCCTCGGGGATCGTCTCGAGGTCTTTGTGCTCGCCGCCGTAGTGGTCCGGCTTCTCGACGAGCACGTGCACGGCTAGCGATGCCGTGATGACGTCGAACGGGCCCTTCTCGAGCACGGCGACGTCGTTGAGGTTTACCGTGCAGTAGCTGAACCGGTGATGTGGCCCGAGGCGCTTGGCCGCAAGGTGCTGCCGCTCGAGCGACTGATCGAAGAGAACCATTTGTACGTCCGGGTAGGCATCGAGAACTTTCTGAGCGCACAGCCCACTTCCAGCGCAGATGTCGGCGACCTTGGAACTCTCGCCAAGAGGTGGCAGCGCCAGGACCATCTGCTCATGCATCTTGGGCACGAGGGGAAGGCGGCGCGTTAGGTGGAGATCGTACCAGCGCGCATCGCCCCAAAAACCGGCCTGTGGCTGATGAGCACGAAGTAAATTCCGCATCCAGGACGTTGGCGCGACTGTGGCGTCGGGTTCGAGGGCCGAGCCGGGAATTGTCGCGCGGCCCTTCCGGGCGTGCTTGTTCGGGCGCGTCACAGCCTCGAGGTACTCCTTGGGTACGTTCTCGACGTATGGGCACTTGGCGAGGTGATTGCGCATGAGCTGGAGCCGAGAAACGAGCGCCTTCGGCTCGGGTGCGAGCAGCTCCCCCGGGGAGATGGCTTGCGCCTGAAAAGCCGCCCGGCAACCTTTGCACTCGACGTACCAGTAGCTGTGGTACTTCTCGCGGTTCACGAGCTTGGTGAAGAAGCGCCAGATATCGTCGTTCTTGTGGGCGCCGCCCTCACGCACGAACGCTTGGTTGCCCGTCGCCATGATTGGTCAAAAGCCGATATGATCATGGCTGCGATTGGGCCGTGGTGGCGAAATTCCTTCACGTGGCCAATCCCGCCCAACAAAGTCTACTTTCCACGGCCTGGCGGCTCCGGCGCCACGAGCACCGATCTGTACGGTCCTGGCCTGTTGAGCGCGCTTTGTTCCGTGGGCGGCTACTTGCCCCCGCGCCGCTGCGTCTGCTGGGGCCGGCGAGGGGCTGGAAAGGATACCGCTGAACACGGATTGGCCAAAACAGAATGAATGCCAAGCGCTGATTGGTTAACCACTTCTAAGTCAACGACAGAGGACAGAGGAGACGCTCTTCTTGAAGTTGCCGCCGAGTCTTGGCCAGCTCGTGCTTTCGCTCGCGGTCGGTCTTGGCCTTGAGTTGCTTCTCCAACGTCGCCTGAGCAACGCGTTCCTGGCGGTCTGGTCCGTCAAGGGTCGGCACCACGCCTAATTGCAGTGGAAGCAGCGAAGACGGGCCTCTCGCTTGATGCTTGCGCTCGGCGAGAGCTGTCTTCTGCTGCCGTTTGCGCTCTTGGGACTGAGCCCGGTTGAGATCACGCACCGCTTGGGCTTGTGCTAGGCGCGCAGCTGTGGGCGATAGCGATGGCTCCTTGTTCGTCAGCGGCGGAAGGCAAAAACGCGCGGTGCCAGCTTCGCCACGGAGGCTCTCAATCGCAGGACCACGAAGCTCGCAGTTCATCTTGGGCTGCAATTGGCGCCTCTGAACTCCGTGCTTCGGTGGTGTTCCGGGCTTAACCAGCAGTGAGCTAGAAGTCACACTGCAGGCCAGGTCGTCCTCTTGGTTGCTGTGGACATTTGGCTTGCTAGGCCGAGGATTTGTCCTTCGCGGGTTCGCTTTCGATGGTAGCTCTGCAGGCCTGCGCGCCTACCAGCGTGCTGCCATCAATGTTTGACGAAGTTGCGCATACCCCTGTGATCGTCTCGATCGTTCCGTTAGGTTTCTTCATGAGAGATACGACCGACATGAGGCCCAGTGGCGGTAGTTCTGACGAATGCTACGTAAAATATGAGGGTACTGCATGAAGTTCACCGCACTGGTGTTGGCTTGTCAGTTTTGGCACACTTCTTTGCTGTCGTGTCGGCGGCGAGGCCCGGAAAGAGTACGTAGTTACACTGCTCCAAAGGGCACTGATACTTCTGGGCCAAGACGTGCTGCAGCAGGCAACTGTCATGAAATGTGTGCTACATGGTACACATGTAAGGGCGACTTTTCTACTCCAGCTACGCTGCAAGGCAAGATATGGAGGTCCACGGACATTCGCAGCCCTTGGGCGCATATTGAGCACCAATTGACACTGTCGGGTGTTTCTGGCGTCCACTCCTTGGCTTGCACTGCCGGCACCTACCGACCGAGGATAAGGTCGTGAAGTTAATCCGGAGCAACCTTTTCGCCGGCCAAATTGGCCATAAGATAGTGCTGTAAAGGGTACTTTTCCGCAGCGTCCAACTACAATGTGGATCGATGGTTTCGGTGCTTTTGCGCTCCAGTACTTCGCAAAGGAGATCGTAATCGGCGTGTGAGAGCTCCCGACCTTCGAGGTCGCTGATCGTCTGGGGACTCAGCAACGTGTCACGAGATGCCCGCGTCGCTGGAAACCACGTGCCCTTATGTGTCTTGCGCAGCACAAACGAGTGTTTGGCGTGGCCATTCGACTCTACGCGATTCCATGGGTACCCGCGGACTGGTGAACGCATACTGAAGCAGCGCTCGCACAAATCGGTGTTCTTGCACTGAAGACAGCGGTACCGATTGCACCGAATTGGCTTTGCCTGGCATTGCTTGCACGTTGTGCCCGTGTGCACGAGTGGATTGCGGTTCGAAATGTCAGCTTCTTTCTTGAGTTCTGCGAGCGCCGAGTCGCCCCAGTCCTGCCGACACAGCGGACAAATGATCGGCTCTTTTGACTGTTTGCGGCTCTCACCAAACACCTTCACTGAGTCGTTTGAGCCGACCACAGAGAACGCCGAACGTACTGCACTCGATGTGGAAGTTGTTGCCGCAACCGTGCTTGCAAAAGGTGAGGTTTTTCTGGCTCTCGACCATCTCTTCTTGGCACACGGCGCAAACCTCGCCCACGACGAGCGCATGTCGGGTGGTGGTCTTGGTTGCTTCGGGGTTTGTTTCGGGGGTCTCGAGGCTCGGGCCCTTCCGGCGCAGAAAGGCTGCCTTCGTACGCTGGTTTTCGCTTTGGCTGTACCCTCCGGCCAGCAGTGTTGTGATCTGTAGGTGCGTCAGAGATGCTCTCAGTCGACCCCAGGACCTCCGAATCAACAAGCGACTTTTGCCAAACAACCGGGTTCGTCGACGGGACGCGAAGGATCTTGAGCATGACGAAGAGCAGATGACAGCACACGTCCTTGTCGCCGCACGTGCACGACTGCGCGGCGCCAATGAGCACCCGGTGCTTCGCTGGGTTGTTTTGCTCTTGGATCTACATCGTATGATGCATTGCAATGCTTGGAAGTGAGCACGAACGACGTAGTTGGTCGGGCCAGTTGTTTGCACAAGGTACATGGTGCGCCCCATGGTATCATCCATCTTGGCGCGAATGGCGTCGGGGAGCTTGCTGCGGTAGGGCACCAGTCGTCCTGCCATGGAACCTCTTACGGCGTAACTGCTTTAGCGCTTTAACACCGTCCTGTCTAACTGCAGCATGCGGGCAAAGCCCAGTGGAACCTGCACACTGGAGACACGGTTGTGGCTTTGGCGCCTTGCTGGTGTATGCATCGAAACGTGCAGGTGCGCACAAAATGCCCTCAGCCGGCAATAGTTTTGAATACTTTCAAGTCCTCGAACAACATGTATGAAGCTAGTCGCGATGAAGAATTTGCTTTTGGCGAGCCACAAGGGGTTTTCGCCGCTTTCGGCGCTTTGTCCTTGTGCCGTAGTCGGGGTCAAAGTCGTGGGGCACATCCACTGTCACAACGGTGTCTGTGCTGTCGGCAGCGCCAATGGGCTTAAAGACGATCAAGTTGCCGCGGGAGTCTTCGTTTACGGCGCGCACTTTCACCAGAGGCGCGTCGGGAGGAGCTTTGGGCGCGGTTTCCTCGACCACAGGCTCGTCAGGCGTTGGATGGCGTGCGTGGTGAAGGAGGAAAAGGCGGTGGTTCTCGTCGGCTATCCACTGGACCAAGGCGTCGTAGCCGTCGCGGGGTACGCCCTCAATGAAGTTCCACGGCCGCATGGCATCCTGCTCGAACTCGGTCGGCCACCACGACGGAAAGTCACCGTCGCCGTAGTCGACGCGGCGACGATAGTAGTTGTATAGCTTACGCTGCCAGTGATTCTGCCGCTTGCCGTGGCCGTGAATGCGCTCGGAGCACTGCGCGCACATCGTCGGGCGTTGGGTTGTCAATGGGACGTACCGTGGGGCAAAAGTACTCGCCGCAGTGTGCACACTCGAGCTCGGCGATACCAGCAATCTCTGCACTGAACGTTAGCATGGGCTGTGTTGGGACGCCTACCGCACTGGTCGCATCGCGGCTGGGGCTGAGCCGTTAGAATGGCCGACGGCATTCGCCAACGAACGTCGCCGTTGAGTTGGTTCTATGGCCTCGTACGGCTTCCGTCGAAAAGATGCGACGTACGTAGTAGTATGGTGCACCCGCGCCTCTGCCGAGGCTGTTCTCGGCATCGATCATCTGCTTCCACGACGTCCGCGCTGCCTCTTTGCGCCGCATAAGCTCACGCCGCGCCTGGTGCCGGCGAAAATGGCTTTGCACGAGCTGCGCGGCCCAAAACACCATGGCTTCGTCGCGTCGTCGCAGCGCGAGGAGTGCGTCAAGCTGCGCCCTCGCAGCGCGGAACTCAAGCACGTGGCCCCACCAAAGCTTGAGGCGGTTGGCGGCCGCAACATGGCTCTGGTGCGCTCGGCGGCGCAGCTCCGCCTCCCAAACGCGATTCAAATAGTGTTTGCGCGCCATCCAGCGCTGCTGAATGTAGGTCGCCGCCGCCTCTTCGTCCCGCCGGCGCTTGGCCTAGAATCGCGGTGTGAAGGCATTCGTACATGGTTTGGAACAAACGCACCATTCGCAGAACACCGAGAAAGTTGCGGCCTTGCCGCGCTCGCCACGCGCACTGCATCTTAACGGCGCTGCGGTTGAGCAGTGCGAAGTAGTCGCGACGTTGTTCCAGTTGTCGCCTCGCGAGCCGCTGACGAAAGAGCGACTGGAGTTTCGTCGCCGCCGCGTGTTCGTTTGCAGCGCGCTCGATCTCTTGTTGTCGCTGCCGGGCGGCTTCTTGCCGCGCTTTGCGACCGCGCAAAAGAGCCTGGAACCGCGCTAATAGACCCGCACCTCTAGTCATCTCTACCTGAAGCTGCGTGGCGGACTCTTCCTGGGCCGCATCGTGCGCCTTCTTGGCCGCGCGCGCCAGGCGGAACTTTTGTCGGCCGGCAATGCCCCGCCACCGCCGCTGCACAGCGACGGCCGCGCGGTGAAGTTTCTTGCTATAGCGGACGCGAGCGGCAAAAGCCACTTTCGCCAAGCGGGCGCGACGCGTGGCGCGAAACCTACGGAAGTCATGGGCGGCGCCGAGGCGACAGTCCGCACTGGCGCTGGACGAAGATGGCAAGCTCGGTCAGCCGCTTCTCGACGAGTGCATCATACTGCGTCTGTGCCTGTTTCTTGTTACGGCACGCCCGAAAGCACCGCTACGAGGGGTGCGTGAGATCGGGTAGCGCGCAGAGCCAACTTGGATCTTAGTGGCGCTGCGGTGAGCCCCGCTCTGCAAAAGCTTCTCGAGGAGCGCCTTTCGCCGCCCACGGCGGCCTCGAAAGACACTTTGAAGCCGCCGTACGACCGTGTCGCGACGCCAAGCGTCTTGCGCGGCTGCGTACGCGGCGCGTGACTTGCGCGTACGAAATGCATTCTACTTCAATGTTTCGAGCTGTTCCAAGCAAAGGTGGTGCCTGAATCTTGATGGCGGCGAGAATGAGTTGGCCTGCGACATCGATGTGGCGTCGCTCCTTGGCGCGGTGCGCAGGAAACACGCCTAGCTCCGACGCCGTCGACCGGAAGACCGTGTACTTCCACGACGACTTGAGCGCGGAAAGCGCCCTCGACGACATGCCGCAGCCCTATGAGTTTCTGCCGTGCAGGCGTTTGGGGCAACGTACGTGCATGCTGAGGGTAAGAAGGGCAGGGCATGCAAACGCGAGCTGGTTCACAAAGTCGTCCGTTACCGATGGACATCCGTCGAGAATCAAGTGCGAGAGCGCCGGTGTGGGTAGTCGAATAGCGCCAATGAACGCCATTAAGCCGGCGTCCGTCACTTGGTGGCATCCTACGGACTGTGTAGCCACTACAGAACTGCGTGAGTACCTGAAATGTTGAGAAGCACAAGCTGATCGGCGATACGTCCGAGTGAGCGCAGCCCGCTGTCCGAGATGCGATCGCAATGCGAAAGCACGAGTTCCTTGAGATGTGTGCAGGACCGAGCAATGTCTGCTAGTACAGCGTTCGATACGTGCTGAACATTTGCAATGTTAAGCGTCTCGAGGCGGGGGCACCCGTGTAGCAGGTGTCCGATCCCATCTGCTGTTGCGTTGTAGCAGCCTTGCAGATTCACCTTGAGTAGCCGTGGGCAACCGGCACCGAGGCTCTTGAGCGCTCGCTTTGGTCTCATCAGGTTCTTGATTGCGTGCGTGCCTCGTACCTCAATTACTTGAAAGCATCCCGCGAGGTCGATCTCAGTTAGCCCTAGCCGAGCTGAGCGTAGTCGCATGATCTCCACGTACGCGAGCATGTCTTGGCAATGGCCTGAAGGCCCTCCAACCCAAAGTTCCTCTTTGCGCCGTCGGATACGAGGTACAGTTGACGTAAGCCGAGCACGGCTAGCCCCGGGCAGCCCTCCGCCACGAAGCGCAGCCCGACATCCGAGACGTTTTTAGCGTGGCCGATCTGAAGCGTGTGCAGGCGCGGCGCACCAGCACCAATGGCGCGCAAGCTTTCGTCAGTGAGCTTAAAGCAATGCGTGGTGTCGAGGGACTCAAGACGGCAGCAACCTTGGACTAGCCAGGCGACACCAACGTCAGACACGAAGGTGCAACCCGAAACATTGAGGACCTACGCCAACCAGTTGCAACAAAGCCCGACAGTGTCAATTGTACTTGCAACTCGTGGCAGTGCTCACCCAGCGATAGACACGCAATGTCCGTGATTCGCTCATTCACGCTGCCTTTTGGTGACGCAACGAGAAGTGTTTCGAGACGTGTGCAGTACTGCGCGATGTCCACAACCCCCGAATCCGACACCTACGCACAATGAGCCACACGGTCGCCCTGACGAGTGGCCGACGCTTAAGCAATGGGACAGATCCAGGAATGTGATGCGGCGACACTGGTATGCCAGGGTTTTCAGCGTTGTGTCGGTCACCTAGACGTGATGTCGATTAAGATAACTAGTGATTCACTTACTTGAGTGCAACCTGCGAGGTCGAGATGCGTAAGGTGTTCGAACTTGTAAAAAAGGCGAACGAGGACCCATTCGTCCAGATGGCTGCACTGGGCGACGGAAAGCCCTGGTGGTCGTGAGCTCAGCTACATTGCTTCCGCATACGGCAAATTTTTGGGCAGTGGTCGCTGATCGCTCCCAGACCAGCCCCCGCAATTCCGGTGCAACCCGACACGTTGAGGCTCGTTAGCGTTGAGCAACTCAGCGCCAAGGTTCGCATGCCTGCATCTGACACCTAATTGTCTCGATCAAGAGTGCCCTCAAGCCGGACGATACCTTTGTGGCGCTTGCAATTTCCAAGACCTCAAGTTGGTGAACGGCCTTCGCTATTGCTACTAGGCCTTGATCCGTTAAGTCTTCGATGCCGTTGGCAATTATGCTCGTTGTTTCGTCCTCGGTGAAGGCGTCAGGTCTGCCTTCAAGGGCATTTCCTATTAGGGTTGCAATGGTGCCGCAAATATGGTCATTCGTACGCGCTCGCAAGTTGCGAAGTCGGATGTTATGAGCTGCAATTTTGGCGAACGTGTCGTCGGTGGCCAAGAGCGTCCATTTTGAAATGTTGACAAGTGGTCTCTGAAGCAGTTGCAGTGGGAAGAAATGACTTTGACTTTCAATGCCAAACGGGGAGGCCTTTTTGGGTGAATGACGTTGAGATACCGCCGCCGTCAACGGGAGGGACAAGCGATTTCCTGATGATTCTCTAACCCGGTTTGAGCGAACCGTGATATGCGAGTGAGATACCGCCATGCAACTTTGAACTTAACGATGCTGTCTTCTTCTTGGTTGTTTCGTGTTGCAGGAATTGCCGTCAAGACCCGAGGTTTGATCCGCGCACCCAACGCCTCGTCGGCTCGCGTTAGCGGTCGTAGCCCTTCCCGGCTTAATTTGGAAAGCTTGATTTTGGCACGCTTCGGGAGCTTCTTATTTGGCCGTGGAGGGCTACCTCAGAATATAAGGAGCTGCTGGGCATGGTAGAGAATACGGCTTGCGCTCGATGCTCACGACATCTCTGTAGTAATCTTCAAGTAGGCCCATGGCTTTTCACGTGGTCAGTGCAGTCAGTTAAAGCAAAAACGGTACGTTGTAACGTCTGGGGGGCTTTAAAGGAGAGAAGACGGCAACGCGGTGCAGTCTGTGCTGAGCAGAGATTCATTGCGTGGAAATAAAGGTGGGCGCCCTCACGAGGCGTCAACTTTGTAGCCTCAGTGAAGCTTACATAACAGCTAGGGCCCGACCTAGGAAGAAAATAGTCTTGCTCGGATGCCATAGATGACCATTAGTATTCTAGGGCCAATATTTATTCCGCAATCTCCAGCTCCATGTACGCGAAGTCTCTTGTTTTTCGATGGCATGCACGCTGAGAGATTACATGCGGTGAACGAGTGCACATACTCGTGAGCTCGACAACGACGAAAACGTTTCTTTGGCAGTCCACAACAACAAGGGCAGTCTGTGGGCTTGAGTTTCTATAAGGAATAATTATTGACGAACGAGGGGACTATTCCAAAAATAAATGTTATGATAAACCAGATTTAACGTGCATGCGTTTATCACAGTTAGGTGTACTAGGGGTTTAGGTGTTTAGGGGTTTGAGGGTAGTACTCGAGGAAACCTCCCTCTTATGTGCGCTTACTCTCCAGCTATGTCCGGTTTACTCTGGTTTACCGCACTTAAGCACGTACTTAAGTTACGAAGGGTTAGGTTTGAGCTGTGAGTGTTGCTCCAGGGTCAGCGCGGCCCTACGGGCCTACCCGCCTCCGCCTGAGCGCTTCATCTACAAAGAAGTCCTTGTGAGTGCTGAACTGGGGCTCGCTCCTGGCCAAGGCACGGCCTGGCACGAAAAGCCAACACACCACCTGCGC
>JNBR01002876.1:0-32862 GCA_002081595.1 Achlya hypogyna
AGAAGTGGTACCACGGCGCCTCTGTCTGGTCGCGGAGGAGGCGTGACGAGTAGATGAACGAGCGCTCACGTAGGAGACCTCGTAGGCGCATGAGTGCGGCGGTGAGCAGGATGCGTCGGACGTTTTGGCGGGCGGCCTCCCGTTGGCGTGCCGCCCGCCGGTGGGCGATCATCAGAGGCAGCAGCTGCATACAAATATGTATTTGTACATTTAGGAAACTGGGCGACGTTCCGACATTGATTGGCCGTTCGAGCTTTTACAATCTGAGATGCATATATCCTGGTTGGTTTCTGGTGGACTCGCGCGCCAAAACACCTCTCAGATCAAATCTGAGAGAAATTTGAGACGATTCTTAGAAATATCTTAGAACCGATCTGGTCTATTTTTGGTAGACTTCCAATGGGTATGCTCCTATTTGTGTCTCAATTTTACGACTGATAAATATCATTTAGACCCGTCAACCCCCGCAAATCAGTACAAGTCGCTCGTCTTGCTCCTGCTTCCGCCCAACACGACAAGCGTCCTTCAGCCCATTGACATGGTTGTTATCAGGAGCCTGAAGGCGCGCTACCGGTGCATCCAACTGATCGACCTTTTTCGTATCTTTGACCAGCGCATCTATTGCAACGATCAGACACCGTTCGTCGTGAAGACGGAGACTCACTTGTTTCGCTGCCTCGATTGGCTACAGTAGCTACCGCGTGGAGTGAGGTGCCAGAAAACCTTGTACGGCGGTGCTGGGCTAAGGCCGCAATTCTACCGGCACCAATGAACGCAGTTCTCGAGCAAGAGGTCGATAGACCTAGCCAAGAGGCTCTGAGATTGGTAGCTTAGCTAGACTGCCTAACAATACTGACATCGGGGCGACGAAAGCGGTGATCGACGGGTTCTCTTCTAGCAAGAGTATCAGTCATAGCTGTGAGGCTATTCTGTCCTATGATTACGACGAGGAAATGATAGAGATGGACGAAGAGATCTTGTGGACGCGAGTGATTTGAGTCTGGCAGTCTAGTGATTCCATGAAAACACCCGGCGCAAGTAATACATATTGATTTTTTATATGTATATTCTATTTTAAACGTGTTTTGTCACTTATTCCCGTTGTCACTTAAAGTCAAATCTCTCTGTAGAACAATTAGAATTCCACTCTCATATCCCTCCATGAACGCTACATTGGGCATGGACCATGAGCAACGGACACACCTTCAGATTGATTCGACACATTGATCTCATTGGAATTAAATTATGCTTGAAATTATGCTTTTAACTTGATCTTTGTATACTTCGTGCTGTGCATAAATGCGCAAACAGCATTATGATCTTTTACTCCAAAGTATAATCGCTGCATGAGACTACTCACATCGTCGTGGAGCACCAAGATAAGACCATTTATCTCGTATATGCATGATACCGTGAGTGCTTTCTTTGAGAAGATTTACCGGACATGCGTAAATGTGTGTAAATTTAATTTGGCCGTTTCGTACGTGCGCATGCGCAAACTTGACCGCTGGTTTCGATGCACCGCCCATCCACTGGGGCGTTTCGATGGAAAATCGGCTCACTTTTCAATTTGCCGCGTAGGGCATAGATGTTTTTCGATCGGCAACTAGGATGGCCACTCGTGGTCATTTAGGATTGACAATCCTTAGTGATTATGCTGTATTTGCTTGATTTTTTGGGCTTAATTCTATTAGCACTGCTTGTGTGATGGAGTGTCATCCAGGCTTGCTTTTATAAACGTTGATTTTCTTCTGGTATGTTTAGTCTCATATAGTACCTTTTTGCATATACTACTATTTGCATTCTTTTGCAGGTGTGCATAAATTTTTATGACACGCTTAAAATTATGTGTCCAACGAATTGATGCTGAACTTTTCTATCCAACCAGCTTTATGTATTGAAGTAATATATTTTCGCCCAATGAACGGCTAGAAGAACAATGCTTAGCACTTAGACCACTGGGATGCGTTGCGAATATCTCGGAATGTCTCCGAACAATCAGTTCAAGATGAGAGATTGTAGCGTTTTCGAATTCAAAGCAGCGTCCACAACACTCATTTTGGAATTAGCCTCGCACCCCAGAATACACCATGCCCTCCAACGCCTCGACCCCCACTTTTACGCTGCATACGCCTGTGACCTCGCCGCAGCCCTTGCCGTTATCTTTTCGTGTTATTCTTAGCTCTCCATTGTTGCCTTTGGTTACGTTGCCAGCTACGTCCAACGATGCTATGTGGTCGCTCAGTCCTGCTTCGCTTCAAAAGCGCTCAATTGGCACTGGCGGTCAGACGTTTCTTGTCAATAAGCGCGTACGAACTGTTCGCCCATCGTCCCCGGTGGCATCGGGCTTGGGATGTACGGCAGCTAACTCGGGGTCAGGCGCTTCTATCGCCGGCGTAAGTATCGAACAAGACGGAAGTTTTTCGAGCACTGCCCCGCCTTCTTTATTTCAAGACTCCGATCATCGTTCGCGTGCAACCATCTCCAGCAACCTGCGCGAGGAAAACGCCAAGATCGCTGAAATGCTACATCAGAACGCTACCGTGCATTGCGCCAAGCTTATAGCTGAGTTGAAAAAGGGCGAGGAAGCCGACGTGACTACCGTGGCGCAAGCTCGGCGTTCCCATCAACGGTCGTTGAACCCGACGTGGACTGCATCTCCATCATGCCGAGCGACCTCGGGCTTTATAGTGACTCCTCGACGCTCGAGGAAGTGAGCGCGGCTGCGGCGGTGGCGGAAAACATCTCGAAGACGATGGCGCGTGTCCGCCCCATCGACAAGGTGACGACGGCGGGTTTCGTCGAGCTCATCCTCAACGGCAATTGGAACAAGCACATGATGATGCATGTCACAAAGATTGAGGACAAGATCTTTGTCATGGACGTTACCATCGGCTCGTCGCCATCAAGAAATGCAAAGCCGACATTATCATGAGCGAGGAGCTCAAGAAAACCTTCATCGTCGACGGCGACAGCCTTAAGATTCTCTGCCGACTTTACACCTCGCTCAGCGGTCCACTGCGCAAAAATGGATCGCCTTTTTAATATGCGGTTTTGTGGCTCGTTCGGCGCATGAGTGCCACCTAGGTCCCAAGTAGATGCGTTGGCTAATTTTGACGAGATCAACCATTTTTCTATAATATCAGCCGCGTCGTACATTTTCTCGAACTCGTGCACACCACCGCCATTCAGCTGGGCGTGCGAGCGCGCGAAGCGCAAATGCACTTTCTTGTTTCTTTTTTGCGAGAGAATGGCCTGGACAGAGTTTGTCTTGCCTCTTATTTTGCCCTTGCGCAATTGGTGACAGAGGACGCTGATGCTCACATCAGACATCGGTATGCGCCGGATGTAGTTGCTGTCGGGGTGTCGAACCTGCGGATGGCGGCGGCGATAACGGTCCCTGGCGAATTCTTGCGGTTGAAGAGGTGGCTATTGCGACATGTTTCCTTCCATTATTAAATACGTCCGTCTGGTGTATGATTCGGTTGTTCGTCATTTCAACGTTTGTTCGACAGAATTTCAATCACATCTTCAAAAGCGCGCGTTTCATCTATGAGATATACTTCAATTTTGTATTAGGATTGCCAAATACAAAGAAAAAACAATCCCATGGCATTTCGAACATATTAGTATTGTAGTCAATATGCAATAAAGCATTTTTGTTAGCGCAGGGCCCCTGTTCGGTGAGCTTAACCCCTAAACTGCCTCATCTCTGGATCGAACTCGTTTGATGCGAGTGGCAAAGTTGCCACAAGATCTTTTTTATTCGTGGACACTCAGCATATAGTCGAATGTGATGTTGCGTCTCGATTGGTGCATTTGTTAAACTTCAGCATTAGTTACTTTGATCTCAGGTGTGCTGTGACTGTAGTCACAAACGCAGGCACGGTTTGAGCACCATGTTTTACGATGGGTTCGGCATTCAGGTGGAATTCACTTGCGTAAGACCGAAGTTTGACATGCAAAGCTTCTTTTTCTGCTTTTCGTTTGTCGGAGGTACCGTTGAAACAGATATTTGTTCTCGACCGTGGTTTTTGGTTTACGTTGAGCCAATGCCGCTGCATAGCGTACGATGCCGCTAAGGTACTCAGAATTGACGAAGATGTAGTTGGTATTAGAGACCTCGATCATGGCTGTCAGATCTTAAACGACGTATAATTTGTTTTTGCAATCGATGAAGTGCACTTGACACACGTTCACGACGCCGCTACCGCTGTGGATCCTTTTATTTGCTTTGTCTCGAGGGTGTACCCGAGGTCCGACTAGGCTTCACGACACCCTTCGCAAACGATACATGAATCTGGAATGCGACAGGTCGTACAATGGCAGATGGCACTGACATAGCAAGATCCCGGCGACTCAACTGCCAGCAATCAACCTAGGAGGCAGCTAGCAACGAAGATGCGCAAGCCTTCCAGCATTTCGGGCGATTCGCATATTTCTTACAGGAATCATCATCGGACGTCGCCAATGTGGTAAATTCGGAAGTACCACAAAATTACGACCCTTATCAAGCGACTTCCGGCAGCGACTAGCACGAGAGATTTTCCAAGACTACAAAACCGATTTGCGTAAATACTCGACTACTTTAGTAGTGAAGAAGCTTGCGAAGTATATCTGGTTAACCCTTTTGGATACTCCAATAAATTAGTTAATACCCTCGTATTTGTGCGATTAATGCGAAGCACAACACCAATATAGCACAATTCGTCCGGCTCGTCCTGCGCCCGCGTGGACATCAAGTGTAATTCATGGCAAAATACGTGTTTTCGTGTGCGGCGCAATGATCTAAACATTTTTCCGGCGTCGTTGAATTTAAGCGCAGCCAAAGCGTACCATTGTACATAAGACAATTAGATTTGGCGTACACAGGTAGTGTTTGTGACGACCCAAAACATTAGTCTCTGCCAGACATGCTCTCTATTGGAAGACTTGCAAAAATGATTCAGAAACGAAATCCAGATGCCACTTTGAAGTCGATTTTCAAACAATAAAAAAGAACGGCAATACGGCATCTGGATCACTCCAATTATAGCCAGGCCACCAAAAACGACACTACGCACAATCCCGCACCAGATCACCAGATCATGACTATTCTCGTTTTAAGTATTAAATGCCCATCATCTCTTACCATTGCTAAAGCACAAATCCATTTACTTTTATTTCTGCCATGGGTCCGGTTTCGCACTACATCGTCCTGAGTCGCTACCGTGCCGCTGGCGTGCGCTACATCACCGAATGCGACTGCAACTGATGCTGAGTGAGCGAACTACATACGCGCCGATGCCCTGCTCACCTACCGGCGCAACTCTCCATGGTACAAGTTGTGTCACGAGGGCAATGAACCTTCTTTCATCGCGCTCGTGTCGCTACCGTTACGTTGGTTCGACTACCTGTTGGCCGAGTTTCTACGCCACTATAAAGTCAAGAGCGGTCCTGGGCGACGGGGCGGTCCCCAGCGCGCTGACACGAGGTACTGCCTTGGACTCTTGCTGGCATTCTACACTACCACGTGTGATCATATGGTTCTTTGCACACTTTTCCCACTTGCGCCAGCGACACTATGTCGCGTTCTTGTCCGAGCCAAGATCGCTATGTTCCGAACGCTAGCCGCACTGCCAGAAGCCAACGTCATGTGGCCTCGGTTTGTACAACGCACCAATGGGCCTCAGCAACTCAGACACGAAAACCCCTGGTTGAGGGCGTCGTGGCGTTTGTGAATAGCAAAAACCTCCGTGTACAGGAGCCCTCCAATGCATACAACAACGGTGAGCTTTTAGTGAAAGGCGGGGCAAGCATTACATTTTTTGATAGGATGGCTACACTGTGTCTACGTCACCGGCGTACTTTGCTTCGGAATTGACTGCACGATATATTGGTTCAAGCACAGTTCCTCATGAATTTGAAACTATGGTGAGATTAGTCGCCAATTACAATGAAAGATTGCCGACGAGGCGGCGATGCCCTCGCCTTTTTGGATTGCCGCGCGTACCGCCACAGTGCAGGCACAGTATGCAAGCGATGAGCGATTGCATTACTTCCCTAGGACACCAACCTAATGGGATATGGGCGCGGTTACCAAAGTATATAGACAACTTGGTTTGCCGCTGCCCTATGATTTTCATGTGAGACGGCGCAGTCTAGCGAATATTTGCACCTTTACAATTTGCGAGTTCGCTTGAGAGGAATAAGTCAATTGAAAAATGTGTTTAGTGTGTAAACGCACGCACAGTTTTATGTTCGTAACTAGCCGCGACACGTTACCACAACGGTGAGCTCGAGCCACGGCATCAATTGCAGCGTCGCAGAGGCACCTTGACGTTGTAGCATGACTCACCGCTGCGGGCTACCCATGTACGAGGTGTTATGGACAAGGTGATCGGAAATAACCACTTCGACGATTTTAGAATGCATGAGGCCCAAAACAATAAGTGCAAGAAGTTGTCCCCTTCTCACCATCACAATCCCCAGTGTCTAAAAACACATTCTGACTTGATAGTTTTTCGCATGTAACATGTGTACTTTTTGTGTAAACCTAAGTGGATTGCATTTTGTCACGGCTCATTCGACGCAGCGAAGTTACCACCGAGAAGTTGAGTGAGGAAGAAGAATTGCTTAGTCCGATCTTAACGTAATTCGTCGCGTCGACTCCATTCGGTCTCACGCGCGTCACAGTCGCGTTGACTCTCGTCGCACTCACGCTGTCGACGTTCTTTTCATTCCTCCCGTTCGCGCTGCCATATTTCTTCTCGAGCCTCGCGCTCGAACTTGTGCAGGTCGTACTCGCGCTGGTGAATAGCTTCGCGTTCGTCTCGTTACGTAGCCGATAGGCAGTATCATCCAAAAACTTCTCTTTGCTCGTTTCTGCCCCATTAATAAAATGGTCGATGCTTTGTCGCTTGCGAACTGTATACGACACCATTTCTCCACTTCTGATTCAACGCTATCATTCCCACTTGCATGAGACTCATCTAGATCAATATGAACAGCACGGCCACACGTTTTTCCTTTGCGCACCTTCAGAGGGAGGACGTTGGTCTTCGGCGTCTGCAAGACGCCGCCCACATTGGGTGGTATAATAACCCAAAGATATAGTAGTTGACGTAAGGCCAGACAAGGGTGAGCCTCGTGGCCTACGTCCACGGAGACGTTAAGGCGGCCCCGCCAGCGGCAGTAGTATGAAAATTCGTGATTGGATGAAATGTGGCACCCCTGTGACGTCTCCAATTGGTCCGCTCTGATTAGCCATACGTGGCATATTTCGGGGAGGATTTGGCCAACCACTGTAAATACGGGCGATCGCAATAAAAACATGTTGACCAATGCCCGTTGCGAAAAGAGGCTATCGTAACCAATCCGATTGTGAATGCAAACAAAACGACCCACAAAAATTTATCTTGAAGCATGTATTAAAATTGGTGAATAGTCCCAAGGGGGGACCGCGCTAGCGCGCGGACACTCGCTGCGCTCGTGGCACCGCTAAATCCCTAAACAGCTCCGCCAACATATGGAGTAAAGTATGGGAGCCAAACCCTCAGTCCAAAATCGTAACCAAAATAAAGCATAGTAGAGTAGATTGTCATCCTTTCCAATTAAGGCTGTCATAACCTCGGCTTCGCGCCGGAGCCGCTTTGCTCGGGCGACATGAGGGAGAATCGTTGGATCCCCTGTCGGTTTTGAGAACCCGAAAAGCTTTTCGAATTTCCGTTCGCATGCATCAACGCCACGGAGATGTCTCGGCCTGGATGAGCGTTTAACAGCGCGTGTACTCGGTCAAACTCGCTGCCACCGATAGGCAAAATTTCCACGTAGCAGTCGAGTAGGATAGCGATGTCGCGGCACTCCAATTGCGGGCCCCTGTTCCTGTGGTTGTAAAGCGGTTTAGACGACGTGGAGGCATATCAAGGATGATTGTACTAGTGCAGTTGTAATATATGATGATAAATGCACAGCGCAAGTACTCTAGGACGACCTTGCATCCGGCCTCTACCTTTTTTCCCCGATGCTTAGTTATTTAGCCTCCTAGCGCCCACTTCAAGGACAACTGGTTTAGTCTCGAGATTGCTAGTTCGCCAGTTGTGCGAAGACGTTGTTGGGGTCGATCTGGCAAAATAAGAATTCAAATGAACTGCTCAATCCAGTCACAAGATGCAAGATGCAGCACACTGTTCTGCTCAGCGTGTTTTGCTACCTGGAACTCATCGATGAAGAAGGCGCACCCCCTGTTGGCGCTCACACCATCAAGTTCTCCAAGGACATCTCTCTCAAGCGTTTGTACCCGACCTCCCATGTAGTCTAAACGACTACACCGGATACTCGCCTGCATCTCTCGCCTGTATATTTTGGAAAGTCTTCCTCTTTTAACGAGTGTCATGAATATATTTCCTTCCATCTCCTTCCGAGTTATGGCTTGACAAAAATAATGCTTCCACGTCCACACTAGACCGTGGCTACCGAGATCCTGGTTCGACAACTGAGTGGTAGCTCTTGGGTTGCTGGATGGATGGGCTACCGCTGAGAGTGAGCGAACTCTTGATGCATGATATTAGCGTCACCTGCGCTACAGGCATTTCGTACATGAATGTCATTGTAAAATCAATTTCAGAGTTTTGACCAAGAAAATATGAGGGATGGATGAAGACTCTTTCCCTGTCGCAGGGAGTTGTATTCGACAATATTATAGAGATTTCGGTGTCATTTCTTACCTGTACCCGTAAGAACAACCTCTTAGACTTAAATCGTCTATAGAAATCTATTAAGACTCGATGTCGAAATTCTCCGATTCGGTCATTTGTATAAGAATGACCTTATTAAACAAGCCTTTATGCACGAGCAAAAGTTTGCGCTTGAGGCAAACTCTAAATGAGACACGACGCCATAAAGGCTCTTTTGATTCACATCCACACCGTGGCGAATCATTATCCGACAGACCATTTATTTTCTCACTAGTGTATTTTTCAAGCTTTTTGGCACCGAGTAGTTGTACAAATTCGAGGGGGTGCAATCTCTACTTTTGTTGCAGAATAAAAGTTTTAGTCGAGCCCTGTAAGTCGCAATTATGTGAAGCGGGCAAAGGAGGCCAATTCCTCCGCCTACCACTGGGTGTGGTGAGGCGGTGCCCCAATCGTGAGGAGTTGGGCGAGTTGGGCCACTTCAATGTCGTCGATGCGTGCGTACGCTTTGAACGAGTCGCTGCGCCAGCGGCCTAACTTCTGGATAGCCAGCTTGGAACCACCAGCCCTGAACAGCACTGTGGCGCCACCCGATCGTAGCGAATGTGATAAGAACCACGTGGGGTCCTTTCCCATTTTTGTCGCGGCACGGCGCAGCGCTGTCGTAACATCTCGATCCGTGATGGTTTTGGGACCCTGTGCTGTTGTCCACGTGCATAAAGGGTCGCTGTTGCCGGCACCCCCCTTCTGGCGTTCTTGCAAAGTTCCCAAATAGATGGCACCGGGCAGAGCCACGGAGAGTTGGATCGGTCAAGGCATAAGGTGGTCCCCGCACCGCGCTGGTCGGTCTTTGACCCTGGTATCCGCACACTGACTAGCGTGGCGTCCTTGCATGTAGCCGCGACCGTGCCTATCGGTGTCGTAAAGGTTACATCGCCGACGCGGATGCCGAACTTTGGTTTGGCATTGCCGAGGCCGAGGTATTCGCTTCGACGAAGGAGAAAGAAGTAGCCCAGCAGCGCAGCCCCCCACAGAGAGCGTTGCTGGGCGCCGTGGAAGGCAAGGTCTTGGCGCATATGCCAAAGCAGTTGGGTACACACTGGCAGGGCTAGTTTTGGCGGGGGGTCGTGGCGTTCCATGCCCCTGAGGAAGAGTTGGTGGCGTTTTGACTAGGCCACGGCACGCCCGGTGTACTGGAGATGATACCAAGCAATGCCGCATACTTTGACCCGTATCGCAGCCGCGGTCGCTCCTTTGTCTCTGAGGTAGAGGCAGAACGATACGAGCTGCTCCGACGTAGCGTCGCTGTCGACAGGGAGAAATGTTTGTGTCCTGGTGTTTGTACGCCATATTTGCCAAAGTCGCCAGTATGTGCCGTATCGCTTTGCCGTGCTCCCGGCCACTGACTGGGCCTGATAGTCAGCGAACCTGGCTTGCACATGTACCGCAGGTGCTTGGGAATGGGTGTCTCTGTCCACCCGCGTGCGAGGATTGACCATTGACTGTTGTACGGCTCGCTGCAACTGCGGGAGCCGGCGTCGGCCATCGTGTTCAATGCACCGGCTAGGTGGCTTGCGGAGACGTGAATGCGATTGACCGCTTGCATTACGCCCATGTGGCGGTTGAGTTCCTGAGCATATGAGTTCGAGCTGGTGAGGCTGTTGGTCCATGGGACGCCGCTCGTGTTGTCGAGCCATGCTTGGATGTGGAGACCCTGCCATTCCGTGCCCCAGGTTGCAATGACGAAGCACAAACTGAGGTATTGCCGCACGTTTATGGAGTAAATAACCTTCCGTGATACATTGTGTGCACCGACTGCTGCCACCTCTGCGATTTCTGCGCGTTCGGATTGGTCGAAAAAGAGGCGTACGAAGCGGCGATTGGACGGATCCAGGACGACAAGGCCGTTGTCGCATGCATCCATGTAAAGGTGAACGTCTGGGATCGATGTGCGCCCGAAAATTTCCGTCGGGATGTTGGTGAAGGACATCTGTTCAAGAATCACCTTGAACCATTGTAGATCGGACCGTGCCCCTTCGTTCAGGACCGTAGCGCGGAATGGTGGGGCACCAATCGCTGTGCTGTGTAGGCGCTGGTAAAAGGGCCGTGCTGCGGGGACGCAGGAGGTGACGTGGCGCAGTGAGCACAGGACATGAAGAAGAAGCAGGGAGCGCGTTGTGCGTTGCCGACTTAGTAGTGCGTCAACCCGCTCACGTGCCTTTGCTAACTTGTCCACGGGCATTGACACAAGACCACGCTCGAGATCCCAGTCGAGGTCGACTGCGTAAAGTTGTGTTGACCAGGGTTTGAATTTGTCGTCATTGATGGCCCGCGGACCCAACGTTGCCATCATGGCCAGTCGTAGTGCACAGGCTGCGGCGTCGAGGCTGCCAGACGTGTAGGCTTCGATGGAAACGTGGTCGTCCATCCATTCCCATGCCCAGAACGGGTCGTTGTCGTTGGACATCGAGGGGCTGAGGGATACTGGCGACTCCCGACCGATCAAGTACGAGATCCCGCGTCCGTATACTACATAGTAATGTGGACTCCCACACCACCCGAAGGGTCCCGACAGGTCTAAGCCCCAGTAGGAGCTCCGCGGCACCACAGCTCCGAACCATACTGCATCTGCCGCTCGAACCCGTAGAGGTCGGAATGCGCCTTTGACGTCTCCAGCCATTCCATATATCTTGGCACCGTTGTGGTACTTGTTGCGGAGGCTTGTGATTCGGCGTGCGATGTCTGTAATCTTTTTCCTCTGTGTTGTGGGGTACTCGACTCTGTTGGAGACGTCATTCAGAGATGCCTGCTTTGGATACGAGAGATCGTGAATGACGCGGCCGTCTGTGGAAAGATCCTTTCCCTTCTTCGGTACGAGTCCCAGGGGACTGAAGTGAATGATGTGTCCTGCTTCCATCCACCTGGTATGGACGTCTTGAGATAAGAATAAGTACTCATTGCAATCTTGGTCGTCGCGCAAGTGTTGTGTAACAGTGTCGGCATACATCTCTGCAGATTTGTGGTTCGGTGGTAGTACAACGGCCCGAGGTAGTTGTTTTGATGTGGAGACAAGGCAGCCATGAGTTGCTATCTCCAGCAAAGTGTCGCGGTGCTCGTAGTCTTTGTAAAGGCGGGCGAGAGCCGAAAGCTGGAGTGCTTTGTTCAGTCGCGGGTCCAGCTTGCTTTCGCCTCGTACTAGCTGCACGGCCTGTAGCTGTGTGAGATTGTTTCGGAGAATCACGGTCGAGATGGCCTGGATGCGACCGGTGTCGAGATGGATTTGCCCAGATAACGATGTGCCGCTGTGAGGGTGACGTGAGTGTCCAAGGCAAGCTGTCAGATCTGCCGCTAACTTGTCGTGTTCACGTTGCTGCTGATTCTCCAGATTTGCTCGGATCTTGGTGACAAAATGGAGGTCGATCAATGTTGTGCTATCGGGTACCCTGACCTCGTGCTCGAAGGTTGGCCGCGCTGTACTCGTCACTGCACTGCCCTTGATGTCGTATGGTGCAACGGCGTTGTGTGTGGCCTTGCTGTTGGCAGCACCTGCCAGGACTTTGCTTGGCGCCGTGCCGACGGGCGCGGTCGGTGTTGAAGAGGGCCTGTGGGTGCGGGCCGTGGTGGAGTTGCCATGACACGTGTCGCGACCGTGGGTGGCGCCTGCCAGGACGTTGCCCGGCACCCCGCCCGCGGCTGAGGAAGGTGTGCATAAGAGCCCGAGGGTGCGGCCCGTGGTTTCGCTGATATTATTGAGCGTGGTTCGACCCTGGGTGGCGCCTGCCAGGCCGTTGCTTGGCGCCCCGCCCGCGGCTAGGGAAGATGGGCACACGGGCCCGAGGGTGCGGCCCGGGGTGTTGTTGATTAGGTTGCATGTGGTATGACCGCGAGTGGTGCTTGCCGGAATGTGGTCTGGCGCCCGGCTGACGGCTAAGTATGGTGTGCACTGGGGCTGAGGGTGCGGTCCGAAGTGTCATTGCTGTTAGATAGGACTGGGTTCATGGCCTCTTGTATGTACTGTACGACATTTTTGGGCAGCGTCCGCGGTACCCAGTGCCCCCGGCGCGCTTTGCCACTGGACGAGTCGCAGGGACCCCGACCTTCGCATCCTTTTTCTAAGAGGTAGCGGCAACACAACTCCTGCTTGAGCAGATTCATGGGCAGCGCAGGGTAGAATCAATCCACCGCACAATATCCATGAGCTCTCTATGGGACCAATGACCTATGCTTGCAAGATGGCTAACCGCCGTAACGGTGTGTTGAAGTAGCAAGCGGACAGAGGATGACCCGTACTATCCCATGAAAAGGACGAGATTCTGCACCGCGAAAAAGATTTCCGTAAAGTCGTCCGGGGCCGGTGGCGCTCCGAGGGCTGCAGTGGTCGATGCGTCTGCGGGGGCGCTTTGCATCGAGGCACTCCAGGCTCCCAGCTCTTCACATGTGCAGCGTCGGAAATGCATAACGGAAAGCCGTCCGGTACGGAAATCGAAATGGTATGTTGCCGCGAGCACGGCATTTGAAGCGCGGAATGAGTGTGTCGAGTTCGTCTCCACGCAGGACCTCCACTGCATGGGGGCCATCTCAAGCATCGATTCGTGTGACACCAGGGCAAAGATTGCTTCCTCTGTTGCGTTTGGAGAGAATTCGTGCTTTTGTCGCTTGGTAGTGGGTTACGATCAACTGCGGCCGCATTGATCACTGCGTTGTTGCTCGTACCTGGCATGACAGCATCAAAATTTTCGATGGCGATGAGGCGCTTTCTGTTGCGCTTTGGTCGCACGAAGAGGGCAAGGATCAAATCAAATCCGCTTTGTTCAACGTCTGACCTACATTAAAGAAGAAGAGCACAACATGACGGTACTGCACTCTTAAGGGTGCTCTGACGTCAAAGAGAAGATATCACGTCGCTCGGCCAAACGGTTCAAGAAGAAGCTGGCTAAGCTTTCGGAAGCTATGCAGGAGTAAATTTGTGGAGTTCTGCACAATTCACGAGTCGTATGAAGACCCACGCGTCATATGCTTTTAGGAGCTACCGAGGCCATATGCTACGTGAGCATGCTTGTGCTGTGCTCGAATCGATGTGGCGAGGAAGACGGCGACCAGTCTTGCTGCATCAACGTTATCAACGAGCCGCGTACGGTGATCTCGGTCTAGTACAAGACGCATCTGATGGACTTGGCGACGCCTCGTAAATAGTCGATGGGGTCGGCCGGGCTACCACACAAAGTAGCCCACTGTCCTGACCTTCATTCAAGGCTTGACAAAATGCCGAGCGAAAACGCCCATCACTAAAAGTGCAGCGCCAATGTTGCCTCACATGTTCTGCTTGATTTTTTCTATCTCCTCACGGTAAATACTCCGTTTTCACCCGCGGTCATCACGTGGTTCAAGGCAGTGACAAGTGGGAGGTTGGCGCCAACGCGAAAGGTTTTCGCGAAGCTCTGAAGGAAAAAGGTAGCGACCAATTTCGAGGACCGAAGGCAATCAGGAATGGCCTCCGACCACACTCTTGTGTGATCAAGGTGGTGGTAGGCTGGCGGCGACAGCGAAGGCCTTGGCGGGGTACTGATGGAGGGGCCACCGAGGCCGAGGATCGAAGGGTAATTGGGGGCGGCCGAGGCTGAGGGCTGGAGCGGTGGTTTCAATACCGGCAACCCCCGCAAGCACCAGGTGTTAGTTGGAGGTAATATAAAACAAATGGCGCTCCTTAGAACCGAATATATAATATATGGAAATGCTCTCATGGAGATAAATTGTAGTGTTCGTGACCATTCTCGACATTGTGTGGCTACAGAAACCTTTATGTGACCAATCATCGAGATATACCTCTTTTGATATTAACCAATATTATGGACTTTTGTTCTTTGGCTCGACAAATACCATATGCTCTTCCGTCAAGTATTTTAAAGATTATACAATGAAGTATGTATAAATATATCCAGTCACAGGTTGTTGATCGAGAGTCGGTCCAAAAGTGACGTAGGCCACCGGACTCGTATCCGTCGCTGTTGACATTCATATTCCAATACTTGTTAAGCAACCATTTAGCTCGTAGAATCATGTAATCATGTCAATTTCCAGCGATTTATGACAATCACCAAGTTTTTCGTGCTAGAGCTACTCTTGCGTAAGCATGAGGCCTATACAATTAGCTCGCGAATCAATACTATTTGCCAAGCGGTTATGCATGGTATACCGTAACGTGTATGTAGGGAATTACTTGGCGTCTACGTCCGGATAGTACAACGAACCTCTGAAACAAGGTTAGAACGATATTTATTTATATAAAGCTCTTCAGAAGGTAAATGTGGACATGTAATATTTTTTGAAATGCCATTCTTATTACTATCAACCATAAAATTAAAATATAGACAGTCTATGGTTCGTAGTTTGACTAGGGAGTCCCAAAGTAACGAAGGTAAATCAGTTTGTCTTCTTTGCATTCATCGAAGTGTATATACTGTACATTTTACATAAACATAAACAACCATCCATACGGTTTCTTGACTAGTGTAGCTTATTAAGAGACAGGAACAGTAGCCCCCTGTCATGGTTCGCCACAAGTCCAGCATGCTTCGTTCACGGGTGAATGATCACATTCGCAAACGTATTATTTATCATATTAGGCATGAAACTCCCAATGGATTTCATTTCGAGGCCAAAAATATGCACATTAATGTAGTCACTTCATAGTAGGTCGATAGATCTGTCCCGAGCGCTAAGCTAGCCCAAGCAAAAATGAACCCGTAGAGGAACTGCGTAGCCCCGCCGGGAGGCAATGCTACATACTCTGAGCGCTGGACCCTCTGCGTAATTGTCGAGGTCCCGCCAGAGTACCTTAGCCTATGTGAATTACGTTAGACCTGAATGTGACGCATCACGTTTGGTAGAGTCAACCAACATTGTTCGCGCAGCGGATCGCTGGCCGAGCGGACAGCACAAGTCGGGGCGCGTTCTTTGCACGGACGCGTACTGAGGAGGATCATATCGTAAATGACCACCCTGTATCACAGTAGCAACCAAGTTTTACAGGAAGTGCAAGCGGAGTCGTATATGTATTGTTAGGCGATATGGCCGACCAATCAGCCACAATGATCGCGCTTTTGTTGGTGTGTGGTGTGTGCTACCCATGTACTTCAAGACGCGCTTGGATTATTGCGCTTTGCGTTGACAAACCTGTATCAATTGTAATGACAATCACACTTGCCATGATCTACGAAAACGAGGCATTGGTTGCAATTAAACGTTTGTCGCAGGCGGATATGTAATACTCACCCGGCTATACCCGACCATCTACGGAAGTGCGTGAAGGTTGTATCGCTACAAGACAATCATCAACAATCTGTTGTGGAGAAAATATATCGGCTTCACTTCATAATGCATGACCTTATCTATACATTACAGAGTAATAATACAACACACAACACATAAGACGTCACTGCAGAAGATAACAGCTCATGCATTGGTACTATCGAAGCAAGATGCGTGCTGGCCAGTTGACAACACGATCCCGTAGAAGCAGGTGGCAACCAAGATGCGCAAGTCGTTGAGAGCCTTTTGACCGAAAACCTTATATAAGTCGGCCTAGGGCGGGCCGTGGCGATGCGGAAAATACAGAACTATACTAGTGGATGTGCTTCAAAAGCCCGATAAATAATATTTTGTTGACTATTCTAAAAAAGCAAAACGTACCGCAATTCATGCGGAGCGCGTCATCATTGCATCAAGAGACTGTCCGGTTGTCCGAAGTCTGCGCGCGCAGTGAACGGTACTAAGCATTGGCAATACACGAGAAATGTGTTGGCACCTGTGAGAGCGTTCGCTGTCGGCTACATTGTACATTGTAACCAGTATTCCAAACATATTAATCAATGCCAGGTTGTTGCCTTCGTAGCTAATATAATTAGATCAATATATCGTAAAGCTAGAGGCGTCTGCGAAGTTGTGCGATCCCAACCGCGGAATGACCAAGACTGCGCTGGCCAACCGCGTCAAAATGAAGATGCTGCGTCGCGGGAATATGGGTCGGAAGTCCAAGAACTTCCAAGAGAAGATCGAAAACCTCGAGAACGAGTACAGTGCTGCGGCCGACGGGGACTCAAATGCTGGACAGGGCGTTGGCGGCATCTGGGGTGCCATCTTCGTGGTGCCCGTACTACGACCAACTCAGCCCTGTCTTGCGCGATCGAGCATCCACCTGGCCTCTCAAGAACTTATGCACGATGCAATAGGACGACGAGTTCGAACTTGATCAGCATTCTAACGACACCGAAGCCCTTGTCAGGCCCACACCAAATTCTGCGATTTCAAGCGCCTGCAACGAGGCTTGTGCGACAAAGAAGTCCTGCGGTGGTACCACGGCTTAATTGCGGATATAGCCTCGGGCTGGCGGATAGCCTGCGTCTCAGTGAGAAGAACCTTGCCACCGACGACCGCCATCGATAGTTTTTTTTGTTTGAAGCGTGAACGAGAAGTCTAAGCCCAGCAAGCCTCGGTGCCACGAATGAGCTACACCAGCTCCGTATTGCAAGGTGAGGTCACTACTAGTAAGTCGAAGGCAAGAAATAAATTAGATGAGAGGCTGCTTGCAAGTAAATTGATGAGACTTCTATATCAGCGAGCTAATTTGAAGAAATTTCAGTTAATCTATCATGCACTTGTTTTGACGTATTGTATCTCATAGGGCGTCGAATTTAGAATTCAATATTGTGCTGATGGGCCCAAATGCCATCTATTCGGTCACCTGGCATTTCAACCTGGATGCGAGACAGCCATATACTCCCTCCGTTTTGCTTTACTGTCCTGCTTCCGGTTAATCAGTGTTCTGATTTACTGTTCCACTTTTCTCGCATACAAAAACGCATATTTATTTGTCCGGATAACTCATCTACCTACAAGTCATCGACACTGTTGTCGGAGGACACATGCAAGCCAAGCGGGACAATGTTGACACATGCGAGAGCTTCCTGCACAACGGCCGCGTCCATGTCGTCGACGCGCATGTCTTCAAAAGTTACCACAATCTCCTCCAGATACACCATCTTACGATTTAGCAGAGTCCTGGGTCTTTATTCAACAGCCGCATCCCCCAATTCTGTGCCACCTACTATAAATGTATTTTAAAATAGGTACTCTTTCTCCCAAAGTTATAGAGTCATTTTGCCGAGATTCGTCAACATAATTATCTCATACACCTTGGTCTAGTCGACCTATCCACCTGTGTTGGATTAATCGAATTAAGAAAAACAAAACAACAAAGGCTATGTTTATATTAATAAAAAATTGATATTTTTGCTTACACCTGTGCTGGTGAAATTGAATTAAGAAAAAACAAAACAGAAACCTATTTTTAAATTAATAAGGACGATTGATATTTGTACTTTTCGACTTTGCGTTGCAGCACCTTCTTCAATGCTTCAATGTCCCCGGTCGAGAGACGGCTAATTGTAGACGGCTTGGTCACAGTTGAGGGCGAGATGGGGGTCAAACTTGAGCAGCTTGTCCTTGGCCAGGTGTGGCAACTTAAAGGAGCTGTTGCCCTCGTCCTTAATGATCCCGATGAGGAATTGTTGGAGGCTAAAAAATCATGTCGAGCGTCTTGAAGTCGTAGAGTCAAAGGCAGCTTGCACGTTCGCCACGAGCTCGTCAAGCCTTGTGGAGACGACAGTTGCTGAATGCTTTGGATGCAGGCAAAAAACAAGTCTAATACGTTGCAGTCGGGGGAGTTTAGCGGCTGCGCGCCGAAGGACATGCATCAAGCCCTGCGCGTTGTAATCGGCCATGGCTGCCATGACAGCCGGGTTCGGATCGTGTGACGATGGAACGAGCGTTGTCGTGTTGAAAAACGATGCACGCACCTACTCACCAACCAGCCACTTTCTTGCCACGGCCGGAAAACCGCATTTGAGGGGATTGTGGTGGTAGACCTCTTTAATCAAAGTGATGCACATGCTTTCAAGTAACCACGCTAGCGTCGAGAACTGCGCCGCGACAGTTGCTGTAAAAGGCCACAAGCCAATGTTTCCGCCCACCACGAGTTAGTGGATGGAAGATGACGAGGGCGCGCAACAGCAGCAAGCACCATCACTCTATATATACGGAGGCACCGCCAAAAGCTACTCTGGATTGATAAAAACCGCGTGTGTAGCTAATACTACCTCCGGTCCGGTATGTTTCCAACATATCGATACTCACACTAGATTAAGGCCATTTCTCAACGAAAAATTCCCGGATTGCTGCCTTGCAAAGCTCTCATTTACGCGGTATAACCCTTATAGCTCCACGCGGCAATGCATCTTGCATTTTGGAGCAATCCGTTACTTCACATGCCGTTGCTGATTTGCTAGCCAAATTGGGCCGGGGGTACAATTCGTGCATTGTTTTCACCCAACCGCGTGCCTCGAGCGCAATCTTGCACAAAGGCAGAAGTGGGCAACCTCGTGTGCTGACATAGAGGACATATCACGAAAAACGTCGTAATGAAGGCACGAAACTTGTGCATGGACGCTCGTGTCCGCGTTATCCTCGAGCTGCAGGGGCACACGACGGACGGCAATCTCCCCCACACGCACTGGCATATTCCTTACCTTGCAAAATGTAATGGAAAGCATCCTCCTCGACGGCGGCGGCGGCAACAACGCCGAGCTCCTCGCAGGTCACCTCCTAGTCGATGCATGTGCCGTCGACGATGCCCTCTACGCCATTTACGGCCGGCTTACGGATCAAGCGGAGCTGGATGAATTATGCACTCGTACTGAAAATATATCTTGGGTTTTGTATGGCTTTTGTGTTGCAATTTTTTCGGACCACAAAAAAGCTTGAAGTGTTGAAATCATTCCGAACTGGAGGTAGTACTAAGCATCGCTAAAAGCCGTCAATTTCCCAACCACTCCCTTGTGTCCCTCACTTTGCTAGTCCTGCGTACTGAGCGACCATACGTCGGCACTATCCACTCTAGCCGCGCTATCCACTGCAGCCCTGTGAACTACGACTTGTAGGCAGGCGTATGGAACGTAGACGCCCCGACGCTGTCGCTTACAAACGCTGTGTTGGAGCTACCTCTGCTGCTAGGCGCTGGCTCGACCATCTTCGCAATAAAGCAATGTTGTACAGGCGCAGATACTGCGACTTATTTATACAGAGCGACGATGCTCTGGTGGTGCTGGCTGTCCTACCTGCAACTGTTGCACACTGTGTCATATTGCACCGGTGACGCTCGTTGATCTCCGGCGTGCTGACCAACAATCTGTCGACTAAATTCGCCGCGGATCCTACGAACCTTTATGTACTGCAAATTATCTTCTCTTACGGACGGTGTTCTCGTTCAACAAGTAATGGTAAATAAACCCCCATCGTCGGCAATTACGCCTTACCGGTAGACATGTTCAATAACCCGTAACATGGCATTTGTAAATCAAGTTGTGCATTTGTCCTCGCCATCCACTCACATTTCTTATGGCTGACTGGATTAATGACAGCCTTTTTTGCAAGTTTGCATTACAATTAGTACAGTAGCGACGCACGCGCGGTTCAACCGCGACGTCTTCCCCTGCAGTGGCAAATCCGTTCTGCGGAGCATGTCATTGAGTCGTAATGAGTTTTACCTGGAACGGTTGTGTGACACCATCTTGCACTAGCGCTACTTCCAGTGGAATGTAGATAGCGGCGACCGAGTAGAACTTTACGTAGGTGACGACCAAGTACTCGAAGAAAAAGCTTCCTACACTTCTCCTGCCCGTCGAATGCGGTGGAGCGCGGCGGCATAATGCCAGCAAGAAATGCGGGTCTGGCACATGTCAGCGCATGTGCATGTGTGCTCAGCAAGGTCGCCACGGCGCGAAATTCTTGGTCCACCCCCACGGTTGTAGGCATGTAAAAGTAATTTCTTCGGTACTATTTGGCTACTTGTGAAATATATCCACAATGGGGTATCAAAAGTGAGCGTTTTATTGCAAAGTAATGTTCTGACTCATGTGGTTCCTTCACCATCTGCTCTTCACTGGTACTTGTTGAAATAGAAAGATAGGGCTTTTGTATTTGGCCGACATTGTGTCTGTCATGCGCAGTAGCGTTCGTCAGGGGCGTGGCACCCAACCCCAGCACCGGGTCCAGCAGGGAGGCATGCCGTTGATGCTTCCGCATCCGAAAGCAACGACGCGCGCTGCGGGCCGAAGTAGGCGCACAACTTCATGAGTGCTATGACCCCGCTGATCTACTTCGCCGTGTCGACGCCGACCACGGCGCATGCAGGATTGTCATGGACAACTCGGCCTCCCTCACGATGGACATCGTGCAGGCCCATACACTCCGCCGGGCAGCAGCCCTTCGTGCGCGGCCGCCAAAACCTGGGAAGCACGCTGCTCACTGCACGACCGTCTACCACGCGACCAACGGAGCATCGCCGTATGTTTACCGCGCTGGTACCTTCGGACGAACGAGTGACGGCATTGGCTATTGCTCGGGTGGACAAGAACAAGACGCCAGGACCCAACACATTACTGAATGAAATGCTTCAGCTGTCGCCTTCGAAATGGGCGACAGTACTAGAAAAAGTCTTCCAGTACCAACTCTTCGAAATAACTAGCGCCAATGCTCGAGCGCGGACCAGCATCTGCCTTCCCCTTCGAGTTCGAGTGCGACATCATGTCGTGAATCATCGGCATGCAACAATGGAGTGACTGTAACGCGACGATACACTTTGATAAGGTCGGAATCATATGCAGCGTATTCAAATTGCCTCCTTTGTCAGAAGGATGGTACGAGTGCTTTTTTTCGGTCGGCACCCTGTCCATACAACACGCCAAGCCCAAGTCATCTCCCGTGTTCGTACTCCCCAACCGAACAAGATATGATCAATATATTCAGCATTATGCTCAGCTACGTCATCCAACAACGCCTCGATGCCTCCCGCATTTTTAACTTGGACAAGAGCAGCTTCCTCTCGCACAGCAAATCCAAAATGGTTGTTGCTGCCTAGGGATGGCCTAGCGCCGTCGGGCCAGCCCTGTTCATCCTCCCTGGAGGTCAAGTTGACGAAGCCACTGCATCTGCAACAACTGTTCCAGGCTTTTAAGCCACATGCACAAAGAGCTGACTTTATTAACGCCCACGATATGCACCTATGGCTCGACATGCTTGCTACCGCGGTATCAGCAACCATCAAGCGCCTACTGCTTCTGACGCTTGGCGGCTACGGGGGGCATTTCTCCATGGAGATAGTGACCAAGGCTTTCGAGCTTCGAATCATAATGTTCTGCCTCCCGCTTAATGCAACACAACTTACACAACCCCTCGACGTTGTCGTTTTCGTCCCAGTCAAGAAACACATCAATAAGAGCATCTTCGACTACTGTACATGGTCAAAACAGACACATGCACTCTGACAAAATCCCAGGCCCTACAGATTGGGTCCAAAAGTTGCCAAGTCATCACCCAAGAAAATGTAATCAACGGCTTTCATGCATATGGATTGTATCCATTGCACCAGCAACGGATACTAGCAGTTACCCATTTTCAAGAGGAGGACGTCAAGCCCCCCGAAGACTATTCTTTCTGACTGGCTTTAACACAAGAACGAGTTTCGTGAGGTGGTGCTGACTTTGCCCCTGTCGTCTGAAAAGGATGTGCGCAAGCGCAAAACGGTTGACACTCAAGTCAAGGGCACAAATAGTCGAATCTCTCGCCGCTCGACCTGCTAGAAGTCGGTCATGGAGCTGGAATGCGCTCGCAAGGCCAAGGCCTTCGCTACGACAAGTACTGACATACCAGTTTGTGTCGCGGTAGTGGCTCCAGTTAAAGCAGCGTTAATAAAGGCGAAATCGAAAGCTAGAACAGTAGTGTAGGCAGAAGAAAGTTGATTCCAGCTACTATAGTTCGCATTGCGTAATTCGCATGGCATGAATGGATACATATCAATAATAAGAGTGTTGAATATGTAGCAAATACATGGCCGATAAGGGTTTTCAATCACTTCCAACTGCAAAGGGCATTCTATTCGCTTATATGCATATGTGCCCCAATTTCGGTTTATATCTTGGGCTCAAAAGAAAAGAATGCACATTTTGATAGCAACCAAGGAAAAGGCTGCACAAAACACATAGTTCGCCGCATCAACAAATTCGTTGAAGGGCACAGGCACACAAATAGATAGGCAAATCAACATGGGTAGGTTGATAGACAAAGTGAAGAGAAGTACATGGACATATCAACATAGCTAGGTTGACAGCCAAAATGAAAGTAAAGCAAGATGAATTGGCTGCAAAAAATTGTTAGTGGTAAAGCATTAATCTCTATACCATTTAATCTACTGGCTCGAAGCAGACGGGTATTCTAATCCAGATTCTATGCCAATGTCCACGTCTCTGCTGTTCCTTTCACCTGAACCTGTAGCATCAGATGCCCCTCGGAACAGTGTTTTTTCACTGCCCCCTACCCTATGCAGGAATATATGTCGCATGTCGCAGCGGCATACTAGCGTCAAGTTACAAAATCGGCCACTACAGATTGTTGTTGAACTTTTCGGGCCTCGATTTTAAGCCCTTACCATGAGCTATCCCTCCATGTTCGGTTCCCTCTGACGCTACACGCGTGAAGGCGTGCCTTTGATCCTTGCAACGCATATTTCATCTCTTCGTAACTCCCCTTCATTCCGGAGTTTTGGACCAGTTTGGGCTAGCGCGAAATTTTCGACCACTTCTCGTGGTTTCCGTTACAGCCTTTCCTGTATCGAGACTGGGTAGTGACGATGCTTCTATTTCTCGTGCAGATTCACATACGCTTTGGTGTGGACATCCATAATCGCTGCAGAACTTGCCAGTCCAGGTGAGAGTTTCGAATTCTGCCCAATCAAATTTTTCCAGACATATTGAACTGGATTTTTGTTTTCAAAAAGTGATTGAGTGAAACCGGACACGGTTGATTCAGACGTGGACGAATAAATCCTTAAGGGTTTCGCTAGCTTCCACTTAGGGTTTGCATGTGACACCCGTAACACCGCAGCCGACCCTGCGTGCTCCATTGGGGTAACCGAACAGCAGTATCATTATCGAATTGGCCTCCAACTTGTCAACATGAGCCCCATCAACCACCAAGTTGTTCATGTTAGAGCCGGATAGTAAATGCAGGCACTGCGCGCAGACGCGGTCCTCCCCAGCGAAGGCGCGATTGGCCCAGCACATTCGCAATTGTCTAGGATGCCCCACCTCGATTCGCCGGTTGTTCAAGGTTCCGCGTCGCTGCAGCACCACGGCTAAAACGACGCGCCTACAATGGTTTTACAAAGCGCCACTTCTCACCTCGCCACTCATGAGCAGCATTGACTCACTATGAACTCGTGGATAATTGAATGGACGCACTAAGACAGGCCGCGCTTGATCGTGCGTACGCCGAAGTCTTTTTCTCCTCTGAGGAACCGTTCCGTCTCGCTGACTCCGCAGCACTCGCAGACCTTTTGCGTCTTCTCCGTCCGTCGCGGGCTCAACCCAAGCGCCGGGTCTATTAGTGTTAATATGGTTGTCGACATCGCCGCGGACAGTGTTAATATGGTTGTCGACATCGCCGCGGACAACGCCAATTTTCGAGTCGAACCCGACTATAATGGTTGGGTTGTGCTGCCCATGTCTTCAACTCACTGGTGAAGGACGTATTTGAAGCCAGTCAAAACCAAATGGAATATCTTCAACAAATTCGCAAGTTGAGAAAATAGCTGTTGTTTCTTTTAACCGGTGACCTTATAGACATTGATCGACTGGATATGTTGTAGTTTAACCAATCAAATCAATCTAAAAATGAGTGGCTTAACCTCTACAAAATATACCAGTCTGTTCGAAACATTACATCAATTTACGATTTTGAACGATGCCGTTCGCATCAGTCTCCGCTCCCCCCTCCGCCTCATACCCTTTGCTGCTGCTCTTTGGCCCCTCTTCTGCTGCCCAAGGCTCCCTTACCGTCGCCTCGGGCTTTTTCGTCTCCGCCCCCAACACTTTAGCCGTTGCCTCGGCTCGGGCCTCTCCTCCGCTGCACTAGTGACCACCCCCCGCCTGCAGATTTGCTGCTCAAGCGCAGCTTGGTCCCTGGGGTCGGGTGTCCCTCTTTATCTGCGCATGCGGGGACTGTTGGGAACCCCGTGGTGCAGCCTTCGCCGTGGCCCCAGGTGCACCAAGCGGTTGAGATTGTACTTCAACACCCAGGGCTTTCGTGGGTGCCACCGTGGCCGCCGGTGGGACTACAATGCTTTCCAAATCCAGCGGCGACCTCACTGGCTGCCATTCATTCACCCATTGTACGAACTTCCGAAAGTCCTCGATCGCCTCTGCGGTGAGAGTACTCAAGGAGGATAGCGATATAAATAATATAAATCGGGCGGAATGTTGGGCATGTGCACCATTTGAGTTGATAGAGCAGCTTACGCATTAAAATAGCTGTAAAGTTAACGCCTGTTTAGCTAGACTTGGAGATGATGAGAAGAAACACGGGCATGTTCAAATCTTCTTCAGTCATTACCCCCGGCGTGCGCGAGGACTAAAATGAAAAACGCGCAGTGTCACGTGCTAAAAATGATTTTCGCGCAATTTCAGTCGCACTTAGTATCGATCTGTTACAGCATGAAAAACGAAATACCAAATTTATGCTGCCGTTTTTTGGTTCAGTGTGTAAAACAGCATTTTGCGAAATTCTCGGAATTGGACAACAAACGAGGCTTGCGAGATTTAGTGAACACGCTGTAACTAATTTGACGATCAAACCACCCGAGCACACATTTAAAAATATAAAGTGATTGCAATCTAGTTTACGACAAAACACTCGAGAAAGTGAACTGCGTTGGCTGCGTGTGCTAAAGGAAAACGAAAACGAGGATGGTGTGGTTTATGTGCGTAAGATGCTCTCAATGAACGGTGAGGAAAGCTAGTGCCGAAGAGGTCATGCGGCTTCCACCGAATTATTCGTACAAAAAGCTATACTGAATGTTTATACAGTCACAATGTGAAAAGGAAATGCTAGAGAACAGCTTTCAATGGCAGAGTTAATTGCACGGCCGAAGTGCTGCTAAAAATACATTTCTCTTGTTCTTAACATGAATAAAAACATTTGGGCTTTGAACGCAGAGCAAATAGATTTGAGGATGCCTCAGCCATCATCCAACGTTTGTGATACTTGTCGGCTTTTCCAACATGTAGTAAAACTTCCCTGTGATGCAACAACCTTTGAAACTAAGGTCGTAGAGCAGGCCTTTATTAAAGCAAATGAGATGAAAAAGGAGTACAAAAACGACTGTGAGGAGGATCGTAAAGGAGAAAGCGTGGTAATTTGTTTTGGCTACGCGCGAAATTTGACGCTACCACATGCCCCAACAATAACATCAAAATCATATTTTCTTAGTTTGTACAATATTTATTGTTTTGGTGTTGCTGACGAAGTTAAACGCAAATAAATTACCTATATGGCGAGGATACTGTGGGCAAAGGATATCTCACGAAGCTGTGTCATTGTTGTATAAGTATATTAACGCCAATATCTCACCTGGCAAGCGTACAATCACGTTATACGCTGATAACTGCAGCAGGCAAAATAAAAAACCTCATGTTATTCATTTTGCTTTGGTCAATTGACCGTGGTCGATTTGAAACAATACATCTAAATCTCAGATAAAGTGGCGCACGAGAAATTCGTATGACCGCGGGTTTGGCACATTTAGAAAATATGTACGTTTACCAGAAATATATCAGCGCGAACGAATTGGCTGCAAGTATAAACTCGATTTCGAATTTGAGAGGTGAACTAATTTCGCTCAAGTGTTAAGAGACTGGTCGGCTTTGGAGGAGCGATATGCGAAGTTAACTGGCATTAAAAAGTACCAATTATTCATCGGTCACTGCAAGGAGTTCGAGCAGGCCCAAATGAAGATTAAAAGCGGCAAGGAGGACGAACTCACGGACTGCGGGAAGGCGGCGATCATCAAGCTGCGCAAGCCGAACACGGACTGCTTATAGATGTAAGAATTTAAAGTCCAATTGGTACTGCATAGCGTCTAATGGTAACACAATGTACTACATTTATTGCATACACAGGAATGACTGACCTCGAGGAGACTAGGAATGCAGGTCTCAGACGAATGGACCAGAAAGAATGCCTGCGAATGGATTACCAGTACTTTGCCACTTGTGTTTATGTCATGCCAGCGCAAGGTGATCGTGATATCCTCCTCCGGTGTTGCGATTGTTTACGTACGCAGCGCATTGCATAAAAATATGGAGACTCGGCAATAGAGTTATTGTACTGGTCAAATGGGAAGAGCCACGCATCCGGAAGGTCTCTTTCATTGCGACATAAAATCATTTTGCAAGAAGCTATGGCACTAAAAATACATAATCAAAGACATTATTGTAAAGGCTATTGTTGGGAATAATTAGTTCAGGGATTAAATATTTCTGCTACGACATATTGTGAATTCACGACACCAGGCCTCATTTCGGGAGCAAGTATGTGACAATGCCAGCAGAGGGCACATGTGGCTACAGGGCACCCATATCAACAAGCAGCTGGAATCAAATAGACTCCAAATTTATCCAATAAGGTGCTAGCATGCGAAAAATGTCGCCAACGATTTGCCAAAAGACAAAATATTGTGGTTGGTCGAAATATGTTGCCCAACCAGGCTTTCCCTCTAGTGAACATATGGCTCGCCTTTGGATCATGCTGCAACGAGAACGAGCCAATCACCGGTCCGGACTTCCATTACCTACATTGCTATCATGGCCGCCGTTAGAGCCTCTATTGTCAAAGTTGTGGTGCGTCGCTCATTTCCACGGTAGCAAAACGGTGGTTGAACAATTGGAACCTAAATTGCATTAGCTTTTCGGGACATATTTTAGATTTTCGAGAAGTCTAGTGTTTGTTGAGATAATTTAACCGGATGCGTGCCTCTTCCCATTTGACCAGTACAATAGTTATGCGCGATTAAATGAATTAGGTCGCAAACTAGCCCAATTGTACGTACATTTGCTGTCTGCTCGATTCTCGTACGTGAGTACTGAGCGTCGAAACGTGGACAAGTATATCAACTTGCTTATGGATATATATGTGGATGCATGCGCTCTGGTGGAGTCTATTAAGGCGCTTAGCCTCATGAAAACCGCACTCCACTCATCCATATACTCGTACATTAAGGATGCGAACACAGCGTATGAGGGACGTCGTGCTCTAGGTGCACAAAGCAACACGGATTCGCTTCCGCGTCGCGGCCTACTTCTCCGCTCGCTCCTATCTTCACGAGCCGCCGATGGATCCGGTCCTCTTCCTTAACAAGAAAAAGATCAGATTCGAGCGCTGGCGTGGCCCCATGGAGATGAACGTGCCCTGCACCCATGACGCTATGGGTGCCGAGCACGACTGCTGTCGCAAGCAGCTCACGTCGCAGTGGGACGCTATTCAACTGGTCCTCCTCAAAGAGGTTGCGCTCAACTCCGCGCGCAGTGACCACACGCTTTGGAATCCACATCCGACAACGTCGTATACGGTAGCCAAAGCCAAGTACACTCCTCATCTGATGCAACTCGCCCAACTTGGCGAGGTACAGCGCGGGCGTGCGAATATCGCGTCTGTTATGAATGCGTCAGTACAGCTCGCGGCAACTGGCCCGGCGGCGGCGAATTCGGCGCAACAAAGTGCGCATGGCGACCTGGCCTCCAACCGGTGCACGTACTGCCAGCGTGCTTCCCACCTGGTTAGATAGTACCGCTTCGTGCGCCGCGATTTTCTTGCCGGTACTGTGCGCGCCGGATTGTTGTGATACACGCCTCCCCCACAGCACAAACGTGTCTCCACCGACACAAAGCGCAAAAACGATAGCGCAGATCGTGGAAACCGATCCAAACGTCGTACCAACAAAGGTGTACCGGCAGCACAGTTTCCGGTTGCTCATGCGGCGCCTACGACGGTGCCTGCTATGTCCGCTATGGCAACGCCAGCGCTTCAGTTCGGCTTTGCGAGTTACGCGCTGCCTCCACGCCTCTCGCCCTACGGAATAGATACGGTACAATGCTCGCTGTTTCTGGATATGGGCATATTGTCTCATACGACCCCCAATTCGGTTTTGGGTCACTCTCCACTCCGTATTTCGCCGGAAACATGGGCCATATAGGCGGCGCTGCAATGCAGCTTCTTATTCAACATCACCCTGAGTTAGAGGAGTATAAAGGCAGCGCCCGCATGCCTCACCACAGCTGTGGAACGTGCCTGACTGCTAAATCAAAGCGCAAGCCATTTCCCAAAGAATCCATCCGACCTCGGGCCCACAGCCTTCTTGTGCGGGTTCACACGGATATTTGGGGCCCAATGCGCATCCCAATTGCGTTTGGCGCGAAATATTTTGTTGTATTCATTGGTGAAAGCACGTGGTATCTGTGGACCTATCGCCTTCAGGCTCGAATTGATATTTACGAGACGTATGACCTATTTCGTGCCGAGGCTCGGAGTATGTTTCAGGGAAAACCTTGTAAAATGTAGTACACGGAATATCACGACATACTGTTTCTCCAGAGAGATAAGGCGAAAGAATATGAAAAAACTTGGACGCACCATCTCTACTAAATACGGCACACGGATGCATTACACCAACGTCTACTCACCCCAGCAGAATGACATTGCTGAACGGATGATGGGTACACTTGTATCCCGCATTCGCACTCTTCTACTCGATGCTCAGCTACCCAAGTTTATGTGGGGTGCCGCACTAGAGCATGCTACGTATCTTGCCAACATTGCACCAACACAAAGGCCAACTAGGGTAAGCCCTATATTATTTAGCAATGAAAGAACACCCAACACTCCAATACCTGCGTGTGTTTGGGTGCGGTGCTTGGGTCCATGTTCACGAAGCTACTTACGCTCATGGATCCGGCAACGTATTGCATTGTCGAGAGCCTATGTCTTTGTAGTGCTTCGCGAAGATATATTTCCTCGAATAGCTTCACTCTAGGATGCTCTTCGAGCATGGATGGACCAGCCAGCTCACGTTGGCCAACCAAACGGCCGCTTTATGCCTGCAACGACAGCAACAAGCGGTACTCGCACATCTCTCGCAGATATTGAAGGCCTTACTGAGTTCACATTCTCGCTTATGGCATATCCATTGCTTCCTTTAACTATTGGGGGAGCTAATCTACTTTAGGAATACTACGGCCTTGCGGTACCATGCTTGGAGCATACATATACCTGTCTGGTCTCATTTGTTGACTCACCTCAAGTAGTAGAGTTATTTCGCGATGATGCTTGCACCCGCCAGTATCATGCCCCTCACTGAGTTGAACCCAGCACAACATACGGTTGATCTCATTCTCACTACCCTTAGTAGCTGACGGACTTACCCCGGCTGTAAGTGACTCTAGTGACAATAATACTGTTCACGCAGTGCTAAACAAAGTTCCTTTCTCGCAAACACCAAATACATGGAAGGAGGCGATGGTGGGAAGCGAGAGCGAAAAATGGTACAACGCTGCTCCTTAGGAGGTCAACTCCTTACTGGAAAATGAGACGTGGGATGTCGTCAACTACCGCCCTTGAATGAAAGTCCTTAAAACTATGTGGGTATTTACCCGCAAACTAAAATCTGACGGCAGCATTGACCGCTACAAAGCGCCGTTCATCGTACAGGTTTTTAATCAACGTCAATGCCTTGATTATGACGAAATCTTTAGTCCAATTGTACGCAAGGTAGTTTTGCGTCTACCTTTTACCATGGGTGCTCTGGAGGACAACGAGATTATCCAGATGGATGTAAAAACAGCATTCCTTAATGGAGGCATCGACGTTGAGTTGTACGTCTCACAACCTCCTGAATTTGAAATTCGTGAGGGGGGAAGAAGGTCTGTAAACTTTGTCGCAGTCTCTATGGTTTAAGACAGAGCCCTCGTATATGGTACAACACCTTCGTGGACTTTATGGCGTCTATCGGCTTTGTACGAACTCGTAAAGACCGATGCTTTTTCACAACACAGTACGGTGGACGATGGGTTTCCATTAGTCTCTACGTCGATGACCTACTTGTATTCTCACCTACACCAGTCATTGCCGGCGGAATCAAGGCAGCGCTATTCCAGCGCTTCAAATGACAGATCTTGGAGATGTTCATACATCCTGGGCTGGTAAGTCGTTCACAACCGCCCGAATCGGGCGGTCTTCCTACACCCAAGCAAGTACATACATGTAGCTGAGGTTCTAGTTAAGTATGGGACGGCTACTAGCTACCCTGCAGCTACACCACTAGCTCCAGGAGTAGACCTATCTACCCTTACTAACGACAGTCCAACTCGTGTCCGTCACCGAGAAGATGACTCCATATAGATCTATGGTGGGTTCTGTAATGTATCTTGTGTTGGGCGCGCGACCCGAACTTGCCCATCTAGTACAGCAACTGGGTCAGTATCTTAATGGCCCGAAGCCAGGACACTATAGCTCTGCCAAACATGTCCTGCGCTATCTAAACAACACACGTAACATTGGTCTTTATTTTGGTGGGACGTCAGCTAGAACGTCATCTATCCTATAGGCCTACGTTGAAGCCAATTATGCCAAATATAGTTAAAAAAGATTAATTTCAAAAATAAACAAGTGCATTGACAAACGCCCCTGTATCAGTGGCTTCATCACATTTTTCCATGGTAGCCCTATTTCGTGGCTAGCGAAAAAGCAGCCTACGGTTGCTTTATCTATCTACCACAGAGGCAGAATACACAGTTCTGGCCAGCTGCAAACACGAAGGCTGTATCTCAAATACCTACTCCAGGATTTGGGGTACGACATTGAAGAGCCCATTCCCATGACGACAACTTGAGCCTTGTTTAGTTAGTAAACATGTTCGAAAACTGTGTCGTTTAAATGTGTACTTTTCCGTGCGGAAATAAAATGCACAGAGCACGAAGTTGAAGTGCGGAAATGAAATGTACAGAGCAAGAAGTTGAAGTGCGGAAATGAAATGTACATTAGATTTTAACCAATAGGATGGCTTTCACTTAAGGACAAGGGCAATCAGGCAGAACTCGCGCGGGTCATCTCGGCGTCACAGATCTCGATGGCCTTCTTCGAGCACTTGAAGACGTTGGGAAGGAGCCCTTGCTTGCACTTGTTAAGGTGCGAGATCTTAAGCTCGTTGCCGCAGTGCCGTAGTATCGCCTGGTGGAGGAACTTTTGTAGCGTGATGTAGGTGTTGTCAAGGACGGCCCAGTCAAGCTCAACAAAACTCATTCTCCACGCTGCAGAGAAGAGAATCCACGCACGAGCTTTTGTTGTGATAATGTAAAGTCTGAATAGCCCTAAAGTACCCCTAAACCCCTAGGCCCCTAAACGCCGTCGAAATCGCCACGCGGGCGGGCTATGGCGTAGACAAACATAACCTGCAGGACGTGGGACTTGTGGCGTGTCTTTCGTACTAGTGCTTCTTACCCGTCGAGTAGGTACACCTTTTGGTTCATTTCGAGCAGGCTATACCACTTTTCATCAATATGAACAGTGTTGTACTGTACATGCTGTCGAAGATGAAGTCGTATCAGTCACTGTGGCAATTCAGGATGTGCTGACGAGCGAAGATGAGTCGCTGAACGCGGTTGGCATCCAAAAGGGTCGGGTTCACTCGGTTTTTGCACTGCCACAACGTCTTCTCGGCCCGTAGGCGGCGCATCTGCCACACAGACACGCCTGCATTTGTTGCAAAGCTGAGCTGCGAGCCACGCTTCTCCTGGGGCACGTCCTTGATAGCCGCCCGGACAACCTCATCGCTCATATTCTTGCGACCGCACAGCGCACGCATTGCTCAAGTCGATATCATTGCCCCCGACGAGCTGAGCTTTTCCATGGTGCCAGACCTCCGATACGACCCGCCGGTCGACGCCGAGGTCCGCTGCTACTTCTGCGAACGTGCCGCGGCTTTCTGCAATTGGCAGAAAGATGCGGTTCTTCTCGCTGGGCGCCATTGTGGTGTAGCGCCGCGTGCAGATCACGCTTCGTGCCATCATGTCCATGGTGCTAAATTAAAAACGCAACACCTGTAGGCGCGGGACAATAAATTGGCACGACCAAGGCAACTTTTGGTCAATGAATGAGTCGTGAAGAAGCCAATTAAAGCGCCTAAATATGATATATTCTAAAAGAGCATAAGCTCCTCTTTCTCGCGGTGGCCTCAGAACTTGATATTCTTCAA
>JNBR01002877.1:0-46870 GCA_002081595.1 Achlya hypogyna
TTGTGGCGTTCTTCGCCGAACTTGCCTCCGGCAATGCAGGACTTTGAAGTGTTTAAGGCTCGCGCAGCCGCTGCCACGAAAGCATGCGAACGAAAACGCCCAGAGGTTCCTGTTGATGTAATGGGCGTGTACACTGATTGCGCATGTTCAAGCTACCCACGGTAGTATCGGCACTAGTTGTTTGGCGACGCCAAAAGTACTCGGCGCTGTCCTTGCAACTCACTGCACACGAACACGGTGAATTCAGAACTCTCACACAGCTCACTGTTCATGAAAAGGCGCCCGAGCGTTCCCTGGCGCTAGGCCATGAAACAACCAAGTGCTTGTGCGCTCCTGCACCCGCGGCACCGCTGCTGCCACCCGTCGATCGCCCAACGCTCCCAACGGCGGAGGTTGAGTCATCGTCGATGAGTCATCCGCCGCCAGCCAATCAGATGGCGGCGCAGCACCTCGGAGGGAGCCAATCAGAGCGCAGGGGGTCGGCGCAGCCGGACGCCATTTCGCAATTCGCCATGGACTTCGCGCACCTGTTGCCCCCGACGTGGAAGAAGCACGTGGCCCTGTGGCTCGAAGACGACATCCCCTCCTACGACGTCGGTGGCTTCGTGGTCGGCGGTGCGTCTGCCAGTCTCGAGGGCTTGACGAGCTCACCCGTGCGTAGAGGCCGAGCATGTGGCATTCCTTCTCGGCAAGTCAGACGGCATTGTCGCCGGCGTCCCCTTCTTCACAGGTGCGCATCGCTCGCCATGGGGACTCGTAGCTCATGGATATGTAGCGGTGTTCGAGGCCGTGGACTGCAAGGTCGAGTGGACGATGGCCGAAGGTTCTCGCATTACGCCCTCATCGGTCCCATCAGGCAAGGTTGTCGTCGCGAAAGTGACTGGCGCGGTGCGCAATATCCTCCTCGGCGAGCGCACGGCACTCAACATCATCACACGCGCGAGCGGCATTGCCACACAGGCGCACGAAGCCGTGCAGGCCGCCCGGGCCCTTGGCTGGCACGGCCACGTTGCCGGCACGCGCAAGACGACGCCGGGCTTCCGCATCGTGGAGAAGTACGCTCTTCTTGTCGCTGGCGCGAGCACGCATCGTCATGATCTGAGTCAGATGGTCATGCTCAAGGGTACGGTCACCATTGGCAATGTTATCTGATCATCCCACAGACAATCACGTGTGGGCATCGGGCAGCATCACCAAAGCTGTGACCAAAGCCAAGGCGGCGGCGGGCTTTTCGATGAAGATCGAGGTCGAATGCCGCAAGATCGAGGAGGCGATTGAGGCGGCTACGGCCGGTGCCGATATCGTAATGCTCGACAACTTCGAGCCGCCGCAGCTCAAGGAGGTGGCGGCCAAGCTCAAGCAGCAGTTCCCTCACCTGCTCATCGAGGCAAGCGGTGGCATCACGAGCGCCACAATGCCCCAGTACCTCTCACCGCACGTGGACATTGTGAGCCAGGGCAAGCTCACCCAAGGTTGTTGCCTGTCGATATCCCACTCTCACCCCGTCGTAGGCTACGGCTTTCTCGACTTCTCGCTCAAGATCCAGAAGAGCGAGGGTGTGCTCCAGCAGTAATACAGCTCCGTTTTTGTCCTTATACCGTCCTCCGCGCCTGCACATGTGCTCGCCACGAGTCGGGGATCTGCGTTGCGCTGTCGTACTGTGTGCGCGCCAGCCAGCCCTCAACGTGCGTCCACACCGCCGTCGCCAGCGGCGGTGGCAGCTCTGTGAGCCCGTCCAGCACTTGGGCAATGACGCCCACTTGGTGGCTCCTGCGCACAGGTGGCGACCCCGTCTACGCGTCGGAGTGTACCTTTTATCGAGGGCGGGCGGCACCAGTTGAAGCACGTACTGGACGCACTGCAGGATATCACTGACGGCGGTTGGGTGTGTTGGCAGCGCCGCGACAAGCAGCCGAACGAGGAGGAGGGGTCGCCGGAGCGCGTCGTCCCTACGTGTCGTTAGGGGCGTCGGCAGATCTGCAACGACCGGCGCGTTTGGATCCAGTCGATGCATGTGCTCGGCGTCACAAGGGCAGCCGCTGCCTCTCGCAAAAACACCCGCAGACAGTCGCCGCCACCGTGGAACTCCGCCAGCAGGTCCGTGGACTGCGCGACGTCCCCCGAGGCGCCGCCGAGAGTGGCGAAGGCGGCGGCCACGAAAGCTGGATGCTCAGCTATGGCCAGCCACGCCTACCACACGCGATCGGGCGAGTTCCGACGGACGTCCGTACCTCGGCGGGTGAGGCGCGGGCGCCGGAGAGCAGCTGGGCAGCGCTGGGCGTGGACAAGAGCGCTTGGACCGGGGCAGGGAGCGCGGCAAGCAGCTCGAGGAGCACGTGAAGAGACCGCCCCGTGGGGTACGTTTTGAGTCGGCTTGGCGAGATGAGCAACCGGCGGTGTGGAGCGGCTACCTTAATATGTGCTGGCGAGCTAGAAGATACATGGCGAGTGAGTACGATCGGCGCGGCCCGGCGCAGCGACAGTCGCACGGAACGGAGCACTGGAACACGAGGTCATGGGGCGCTAAAAAAGGCTCATTGTGCGCTCGTGCAAGCCAGTAGTCGATCTATGGCATGGTATGAGTCGTCGCTAGTGCAGCCACAGGTACCTGCGAGACCCAGAGCTCGGGCCATCTCGACCACAGCTGCCACTGGATGTTCGGCTCCAAAGCGCCCATGTGCTCATGTAGAATCGCCGCCAAAGACGCCGGAAGGCTGCTCAGGCTTCCGTGCAGCGCCACTAGCGGGGCCAGCTCTAGATATTGCCTTAAGGTAGTAGGTGAATGCAATGCTGTCTCGAGCGCCCCATGGAGCTTAGCAAGAGCTGTTGCATCAAGGGAGGGGTCTTGGAGCGCCAGCTGTAAGTGGCGCATGACTGCGTTCTCTTGGACCTTGGTGCTTGCACCAAAGTCCAATGGCGCGTCGACGACAATGGAGCCGTTTTCTGGGGTATGGTATGCCATGGTATCGAGCAGCGTTGCGCGGGCCCAGAGCCGAGTCTCATCTCTCCCTTCAACAGCCCAGTGGCACGTCGTAACAATGGCCGTATCGCGCTTCGCCGACTTGAGCTGGCGGACGACGGCCTCGAGCGCGTCCGGGGTCGCCATTCGCTCGAATCGTCCGGATGCGCCGGATGTCGCAAGCAGCCCAACGCCCCGAAGCTGCTGGAAGCAGCTTCGCGTGGCCTGTGAAGCATCGGCAGCAGCAAGCGATGTCGCGAACTTTGATGACGGACTGCCTCAAGCGAGTCCATTCATGCTACTTGTGCTCCCTCTGGTGTAGCCACTGGAGAAAAGTAAACCTTCAAGGCGAAGAGAGCGATTCGGACAGCGACCACGACGCGTCCGACGTCGAGTCGTATGGGCTCATATACTTGTGCATTATTTGCTTTCTGCTACAACTAATGTTAGTTCTTATGGGCATTCTTGAGTAGCAGCGGCATCGGAAAATGATACTAGGGGTGTAGTACGTCACATACACACAGGGTACAGGACACGTATCCTGTCAAGTGAAGTCAAAAGGTCACGTGTCGTGGCGTTCATTACTTGGATGACGATGGCTTGGGATTACCCGTGGCAACAACTGCTGGAGTAGCACACGAAAGCATTTACGTAACTGGAGTGAGGTCGCTGTACTACAGACCATGAAACTTTATCATCCATGGCTTGGACAGTGTCGAGCCACTTTTAAGGTTTGCGGTCACTGCCCCACCAACTCTAGCCGTTGAGGTAGGTGCTATCGGCGTGGATGATTTTGGCCTTGTCGTGGCTGGCAGCCGTTGAAGCCTTGGTGAAGACAACCAGGCCATCTGCACAGCTCGAAAAGTCTACCATGCCGTCGTTCTCGGCCGTTGGATACTGGACCAGCTAAGCGATAGTATACATGATCGATGAGTACAACGAGTTGAGGCCGTGCGGGTCAACACCACAAAGTGCTTTGGTTGCGTGACGTCGACACACAGCCTGCGCTGCGACGAACTGCGAATGCACCGTGATATCCACCGACGTCTGCGTCTTTAGGCTTAAGTAAGAATCGGGTGCCAGACAAGAATTCAAGAAGTGAGGCCGCGCCTGCGACGGGAATAATGAGCCAGTTGTCGGACTTGCAGTCGTCCTCGAGCAGATTGGCCGCCGTACTGCCCTGCAATGGACCCAGAGCCATGACACTTTGTTCTAGAGGTTGCCAACGCCCGATGGGACGGCCCCGCCCACAATCTGGTGGTTGATTTATCAAGGTGCGTCGGCACCGCCAGCTGAAGCTACATTCACGTGTTGGTTCACGCTGATTCCGCCTGGAATAGTGTGGTTCACAATCATATTCTGGGTGTAAGCTACTTCAGAATGCTTGCTGTTGTTGAACTGAGTTTATTGAGATATAACTTAAAAGGAAGTGGAACTCTCGTGTCCGGCGGCAGAATGCCTGCTGTTGTATGTATGATTTGGGTATCCGTGGGCGAGTGCCGTCTTCAGCGACCTATTCAACTTCCGTCGATCCCACTGTGCCCTACCTGTCGATACGATCGCACCGGCAGCTTGGAGTTGACGCGACATGATCCGATCTAATAATGACGCTGAGGCCAAACTCGGCGAACTCAATCGTCAACGCAAAGCAGGGTGGAGCACCAAATGGTACATCTGGTCACCCTCAAGACTTTCGTACTATTTGCTCTCCTGCTGATTGCCATTAACCGACAAGATGTGTTACATGTCCGTCACCCAAGTATCCGCATGGTGTGGCACCCGTGGACGTCCTTGCATGCCCCGTGGCACTTTAGTTGCACCGACAGAAAAACTACTCACGGACGCGCTAACCAAGGCCGTGACGCTTGTACGTCGAGGAGATAACTGGCGACGCATTCTAATCGGGAGGATGCCAGACACGAATGTATGTGCTAGGAGGATGTTAGTACGAGATGTCCGTGCAAACTTCTGCAGACATCGCCTTATCTCCTCAGAGGGCCTGCGTGTAAGCGGCACCAAGTAGAATGGGCGGCACCGACTATAGCTCGCACATTACCGCATCTGCCAAGTGTGATCCGTCCATGAAAGAGGTCTTGGTGCCCAGCCCTTTTTCGTTCCGTAGAGTACGCCATGGATGAACTCGAACGCAATGAGCATGATAACATCAATCATGGTCAGTTGGAATTTGCACAACAAACTGCTTATTACAAGGCACACTCGAGCCATTTGACGGGCTTGCGGTCGCTGCCCCACCAGCCGTCGCCGTTGCGGAAGGTGCCGTCAGCATGGTTGATACTCGCAATGTAGTTGCCATCCGTAGGGTTCGTCGAGAAGCCACTGATGCCGACGCTGCAGCTTGGGTAGTCGACCATACCATCGTTGTTCGTGCCAAAGTTGGCCATTTTCCCCACGAGCCACAAGATGGGAGCGTACACCGTGTTAAGGCCCCACGAGCTCACACCGCACAGAACCTTCGTTACGTGTTGACTGCGGACAGCTTGGGCAGCAAGGTACTTAGCTTGAAGCGATGTGTTGACCGTCGACTGTTTCTTCAAGCTAAGAAATGCCTCAGGAGCAGGACAAAATCCAAGAAGCGAGGCCGCGCCTGCGACGGGAATAATGAGCCAGTTGTCGGATTTGCAGTCGTCCTCAAGAAGATTGGCCGCCGCGCTGCCCTGCAATGGACCGCTCACCGAGAGCCAGGACACTTTGTTCGAGAGATTGCAAACGCCCGACGCGACGGCCCCGCCCACGATGAGGTTGCCCATCGAATGCGTGATCAAAATGATGCTGCCCACTGTCTTGGTGGCTGAGCCCGAGACGGCCAAAGCGGCATCGCAGAACTGGTGTTGGACCTTGGGCTGGTCCCAGCCATTATGGATCGTCTCAAAGTGCACGAACTTGGTCGAGGAGCAGCACGGGACGTGGTTGTGGGCAAATCCCCAGTATAGGAGATCCGTGTTTGTCATTGGACCGTCGTAGAAGTTGCCGACACCGTGCACAAAGAGGCATGGCTTCTTGGGTCCTTTGCAGCCGCACGACGACCTTTCGAGTGTCACAGCGCGTACATTGCCACTCACGACGTCCACGACGGCTCTTGCCGTTTCAGTCAGCGTCGACGCGGGCTCCTCGACCGACGACGGAGTCACCACCACGGGGCAGTCAAGTGCTGGTTGACCGGGCACGTGGGGGACATCGAAATCGGGGATTTGCGTCGGGTCTGAGAGATACTCGATCGTCATGTCGAGGTCCGTGCCAGTCGCGTGACTGAGTTTGTTTTCCGGCGAGTTGCAAAAGACGAAGGACTCACCGGCGAACGTGAGGTGCAGCAGCTTTCCGTTGCCGCATGACGCTGAAGACGGAACGCCATTGATAGTGTCGACGACTTTAGACTGCACGAGGCTGGACTGCATGAGTTGCACCGGTGGGACTTGCGACTCCGTAAGGCACTGAGCATCGGTCACGACACCGTTCATGACGGTCGAGAAATAAGCACGGCCATCGAGAAGTACATAGTTTTGAGTCGCATTGGGACCTTCCTGAGACAGGAATGCATCAAAGGCGACGTTGCCGTCGGCTGTAGCAGCATGTGGGATGACGTACACTTGGGCTGAGGACTGCCCGTTGAAGCTCATGCTTTTGCGCTTAACTGTCAGTGTTATGAGCAGACCTGGGGCTTGCTGTATGTTGGCCGTGATGTCCCGTGCGTTGTTGTACACTTTTGTCTTGTGGACAAAAATTGCGCCAACAGAGGCGCAAACGACACCACAGAACACGACAGCACCGATGATCCAATGGAGCTTATTCCTGGACGGGGGTGTGGGTGCCGCCATCTCGACGATCGGGTCGTTGAGTCGGGGGGAAAGCTGCATTGCAATGGCTTGTCAAAAGCAAAAGTGAGCGAGGCGGCTGAACGTGGCCTCGCTTCAATATCCTACCAAGCCTGATGCGGAAGGACAGCCTATTGAAGGTTCCCGCTTCAAGGGATGTGAACAGACACCTTCCCGTGGATACTATCTATTGGTGCTTGGGTACACTACACAACGACGGCAATGGACAGACCGATTCTTGCATATGTATAGATAGTTTCACTAGAGGTTCTGGGAATCCCAGTGCATTGAGGCGTTCTGAGTCTAATTTTTGTTGTCGTAGACATGGGTGCACAATTCCACTGCTCTGGCACATTCTTGCCGACGCCAGCCATTTTCGGATTGTCGATTCTGGTGCGTTCGGTTTCCAGGCAGGGAAGGCGGATTTGGTCACTTTTCCCCAAAATGCGACTTTTCAGAAAAGTAAAAGGGGGAGGGCATTTTCAGCGATTTTCGTGCTTCTTGGCATTGGGTCAATGTGCTCGTGACCGAAGCCAACTCGTCGTGCCTCACAAGCACAAACGCACACTGTCGAGAAAGGGATTGGGCAGGATCGACCAACCCTGTTCACGAGGGCTCGGGGGAAGCGATTAAAAAGCGGCTTTGAGCAATACTAACTAATTCCATGGTGATAACTTACATGCGTCTTTTCCTGGGGATAGGGCAATACAAATCCCAAGAGAAGGTGGGGAAATGCCCCTTTCCCCCCAAATTGGCCTGCCTAACCGCGAGGAATAAAATTTCTGAAAAATATCTTCCGTTTTGTCAACAAATTTTATTGGAATCGTTAATTCATGTCGCGCTGAACGTCACTCCAAAAAACTGCACAATACTCAAGCCAAGATACTTCAACACTAACTAAACCCAACGTCATGGTGCGTGAAACCGCTCTCTGGTGTGCGAATCTCGAAACACCCATCGAGCATTGAAACCGCAATGTCGTCCGTCGACTGCTCATCCATGGACCTCCTCCGTGAACGCACCCAAGGGAACGGATGTCCGATGCCGCGTTTGCATGAAAACAATTGTAAAGGCACTATCAAAGCGCAAAAGCGTTACCGACAAGTATCAACGACATGCGGAATCCGCAAAGCACAAGAAGAACTTACTTGCGGTGCAAGGCACATCTGAGCATTCGATTGCTGCTTTTCCTTCCCAAGGGATAGAGCAGAACAACAATTGCTTGACTGCAGTCGTATTTGGCGTCCAACGTGACCAATAATTTAATCAAATCAGTCAGACACTGTGCATCTACGAGGGGCTTTATCAGCGCATGGCACTGATGGCATCAACTGCCACGTACGGCGAAGCTGCATATATGTTGTTCATACTGCACATGCGTGGAGAACCAGCATACGCCTTGCTTCCAAGTCAAACCATTTTTTAAACGAACCGAAAGCGCGCGTGCGAGACTGTTATGGACTTCGGACGAACGACAAAAAGTAGCTCAATTATGAAAACGTTAAGTGGATAAACCTCTCAGTCGATTTGACAACTGATGCCTTATGCCTCGGGAACGTTCAGATTATTGCTTCATTTAATCATTCTTTCTCTGGTACCTCAATGTGCTTGGGTTTAGTCGATTGCTCTGGAAAACAAGCGATGAACGACCTCTTCGCGCTTGTGTCCGGCTTGTCAGAATCATACGCGATGTCGTGGTCAAAGATCTCTTCGATTTACACCGACAATGCATCGAATCTCACAGGGTGCCTTAATGGTATAACCATTGCATTTTGACACCTCACGTGAAGCAGGGTTCCCATCGGTTGTCACAAACGAAAACGCAAATGTTGTATGCCACCGACTTCACACGGTTGGAGCCAAAATCGCCACTAACCCAATGGTTGCTCAACTCATGGCAGTTAATATAAAGCTTGCAAACTTTGCCGCGCATTGCTCAAAGCGGCGTCGAGCGTTAGTCGATACGCTTGCTACGCTGCGGCGCCATGCGTCGTCGTCAGCCTCTGGCAGCACGCAAACACCATCTCGTGGCGTTTCTTCATCATGCGATTCTCTCCGCTTGATTTCGAATTTGCTAGTAGCACTAAATGAAGCTAATACACCGCATTGCAGTTTTTTATTTCGTAGCACCTGCGAACGAGATATATGATGTGGACGACGACGAAAAGTCACAAATTGTCGCTTGATCAAAATTCCGCCAATGTGTGCCGCACGATGGCTGAGTCCTGTGCAATCGAGTGGAGCAGCCATCCTTCATTACTCGGTTCTATTGAAGCATAAAAGAAACGAAGTAGACGTGTGTGTGCGAGAAATGGAGACTTCGTCAGCGCAAAAATACATCTAGGCGCATACAAAAGCGCTCGAAATATACAACAACTTGGCTCAAAAGCAAACGCGAGCGGGGTTGAATCTCCTCAACGCGGTATTTTTTCCCTGTACAATACTGCGGCCTAAAAATAGCTGTAGATTCTGAATCGGCTTGTTAGCAAAATTGCCTACCGTATTCCCTGAGTATTAGTCGTCGATATTTAGTACAAATATCAGGTCAATTCTTTACTGCTGACAGCGCATCTTATACGATGCAGAAAAGAAAACCAAGGGTTATGCGTTTTCCAATGTATATGAGTCTGAGTAGCAAACAATAGAATGCAAATACTTAACGCCAATGCGGGCTCAGATAATACAATTAAAACTTAGGACGCGTTCGGTTGGCCATAATTATTTTTGAGGTCCTCATAAATTTGCCATGATTAATAATGGGTTTTTTATAATGATGCCGAGACGCCATTATCGACCAAATCGCGTTCGGTTGGCACACGTCAATATTTTGCAGTCATCCAGGACTCGTGTCCTAGAACAGCAGATGCGATGGCTGGCGGTGGAGGGCGCAGCGTCGCATGCCAAATCGGTTGGACTTGGAGATTTCATATATTACATGATTAACCGAGCTTCGTGGGACGAAGCCAAGCGCAATTTTCCTTGTAGACTTAGTGCTTGAGCAGGTAATTGATGGCAAAACAAGTGATACTGGCCTCAAACCAGAGGCGTGGACGCTCATCGTCAACCGTTTCAACGCCCAGTACAACCTTGCACTCGAGCGCCAGCAATTGCACAACGCTTTCGGGCGCCTCAAAGCCGATTACAAGCTCTTTGCATCAATGATGCAACTAAGCGGATTTGGCTGGAACGAGCCGATGCAAATGCTAGTGGCCGACGCAGACGTCTGGGACGAGTACCTCAAGCACAACCCATCGGCCAAGAAGTTCCGCAACAGGCCGTTCGAGCTTTACCTCAAGCTCTCAGAAATCTGCACTGGCATCGTTGCCATTGGCAATTCCTCCGTCACTGGCGACGAGGTACTTCACGATACGCAAGATGATGCCGCACAGAGGCCGCCATCGCCCGACTTCGCCCCAAGTCCGCAGCCAGCGCCCCAGTCCTCAGATACAAGATGGCAACCAGCGCCACTGCAGGCATCCACGACATCATCGTCCGCGACGGCGGCGCCAACTCTTGGCATTGTTCAACGTACAAAAAAACGCGTCCGTGACGACTCCAAGAACCCGAAGATGCACATGACTAAGGCCATCAAGGCACTAGCTGATAGCAATCATCGGGTTGCTCCGGCAAAAACGGCAATGACTCTCTTCGACTTGCACTACGAAGACCGTGGGTACAGCGCTGCGGCGAGGCTCACATTCTTTTGCTACCTCAGCGACAATAACGGCTATTGCGATATCTTCACTGACTGAAAGCCTGACGTTCGCGACGCAATGGTCAACGAGTTCTTTAAAGAGTAGAGTAATACAACACTATTGTACGCGTCAAATGGAATCGGACATGACTTGGCAAGTCACACTTCATGTGAGCAATTCTCAGGTACCATGAATCTCCGATCAACGAAAATTGAGCGACGTATAGTAATTTATATATCTATTGAAATATGCTTTGTGCCTTGCTATTGTCTAAGTATTCGTCATGAAATCATTGTTGGAACGCCGTCCGCGATGGCTGTGCGGCGACAGTGGTACATGATCTTGTCGTTTGCAGTGGCGTTGCTGGATTTAGGTATGCTTTGGGTGTGGCTTCAGACAATGACATACCCCGTCACACCACATGGCAATATAATTTCGGCCAGTCATGGACGAGGCCGACTGAAAGAGACGATGCCATAGGCCAAAATCAGGAAAAATAGGATTGGATAAGAGTGATCGGAACGAATGGCGCTCTTGGTCTTTGGTGTCAAACCTTTCCGTCAACATGAGCACCAAGCACGTCCTGTCCCCCGCCGAAAAGATGCTCATCGTCAACGCCACGCACTACTTTGACAAAGAGGTGAAAGCTGGTCGCGCCGGCTCACGGCGTCTGACCCGTGACCGCGTAGCTGAGTGCCTCGGATTTGCGGTCTCTACGGTCTCCAGCGTGATGTCGCACTGGAGGCAGCACAACGACCCCACCTTCGCCACTCCCCAGCGCGAGCGCGGGCACCGCCAACGGTCGCCCGCCGAGTCATTCGCGCTCGAGATACGTACACACATCCGATCTCTTAACGCAGAGCAAAAACCGGTCACCGCAAAAATCTTGGTCGCTGATCTCAAGGAGTATTACGCCACCAACACGGAAATTATACGATAACACAAATAATTTAGGCAGTACAAAGTCGTCGTCTCGATTCGTACTATGCACCGCCTGCTCCGTCGTCTTGGATATCGTTACCTTCGCGGCCAGCTCCGGAACTATTTAGCCGAGACGCCGGCCAATGTCGCGTTCCGTAGTCAGTACCTCCATGCCAAAATAGTCAACCGAGACAACAGCGGGAACCCAATCCTGCCCGAGGTGTACCTCGACGAGTCCTACGTCAACCAGAACCACGTATCATCGCGGTCCTGGCTCGACGTAGGACGGAAGCGGTATGCTAAGGAGGGAAAGGGAAACCGATATTGTATCTTTGGCGCTGGTATTGCTCGTTTGTACTTAGAAGTTTGGAAAAAAATCATCTACTTCCTAGGTGTATTGCGCATGGTAGACGGTATCGTAAGAGGCGCATGGGTCCCAGGGTCGCTGAAGCACTGGCAGTCACACCTTAAATCCACCGACGACTACCATGGTAACTTCAACGCCGACCTCTTCGAGATGTGGTTCGAGAAACTATGCAACACACTCCTTGAACATTATGGCCCTTGTATTATACACATGGACGGGGCTAGGTACCATAAGCGTGTCCTAAACCCCGTCCCCACTACGCAGTGGCGGAAACCCGATATTCAAGCGTGGCTGGAGTACTATTGAAACTGGTTCACTGTTTTTACTATTTAAATAGGGCTCGTAATGTGCAATTCGAATTTTCGGACACAAAAGCCGTCCTACTCATGATCGCGAAGGCGGCCAAAAGCGCCTGTGCAGTACGCCGCGGTGCGCATTGCGCGCATGTACGGGCATGAAGTCCTGTACACGCCCCCGTATCATCCGGAACTGCAGCCGATAGAGGTTGTGTGGGCCTGCGTAAAGAACCGCATCGGCAGGGACCCGGCCAGGAACATGGACGAGCTCGGCAGCAAGCTCGTCGCCTCGCTCGACCTCGTGGACAATGCGACGTGGCTTGGCGCGTTGGACAAGGTCAAGCGCTTCGAGGACCAGTACCTCGAGACGGCCGACAGCGAGCTCATGGCTGAGGACGACGAATACAATGACGACGCAAGCGACGGAGAAGACGATACGGGTCTCGTTGGCGAATTTTTAGGGGATATTGAGGTTTAAGGGGCGACATTTGTGTGTTTTTCTTCGGGTCTACGCGTGTCAAAAAGCCGCGTTATAGTATCCAATTCCGAGTTGCGACTCAGCGCAATGACAAATGCCATTTGTTTTCATCTTCAACTGCTGTTATTTTTCACCAGCCAATCAAATGTGAGCAGAGCTTCGCTTTTTATCCCCGAAATGACCTCAAATGGGTCAATTGGCCATTTTTGCGGCATTGCGTCGTAGAAATAAGCACAGGACTGCTATGCACAGCAGGTCAGAACTTGCGAATCCGCAGTGTTATGAAACAGTTTTCAGAAGTGCCAAAAGTTGCGTCGTTCCCGAGATATGCCCTCCAGTGTCATGTCCGATCCCATTTGACGCGTACAATAGAGTAATACATTCTAGCAAAAACGACAAGCAACTTAGACAGAGTTTTCATTTTAACGTTGTTGCTCTACAAGTCGACGAAGTAGGAGAACTCGGGGTAGCCATGAGAAGCAACGTAGTCGAGGTATTGAGTCCACATGGCAGAGGCAATAGCGTCGCGCATGACCTTCGCTGCTGTGAGGAGGGCATCGTGATTGCATTCGGTCTCTTCGACATGCACATTGTGTGCATCTTGGGGCGCGTCATTGTTGTCGTCAACCTCGCCAATGTCGCCTTGGTCTACGTCGGCGGCGTTGCGGGAGATGATGAAGTTGTTGAGAATCATGGCGGCGATGACAATGCGTGCTTGCATCGTGATGGGATAGGGCTTCATGTCGCGCAGTAGCGGGAATCGCCTCTTGATGACGCCGAAGACGCGCTCAATGCAATTACGCAGCGATGCATGTCGGAGATTAAAGAGCTCCTCCTTGGATACAGGTCTGTGGCCAGCTAGGCCCCATTCCTTGAGGTGGTACCGTGTGCCTCTATAGGGCGTCAGGAGCCATGGTCTCAATGCATATCCAGCATCCCCTAGGTGGTATCTACCATCAATTCGAGGAAATCCCCGCCCGAGAGCATCGCTTAGGACCCGCCCATCATGGGCTGAGCCCTCCCAGCCTGCAAGGACGTACTGAAACGTCATATCAAAATTACACGCTGCAAGGACGTTTTGCGATATCCCACCCTTTCTGTTGCGATAGCGGACGATGTCCACGTTCGGGACAATCGCGCCGATATGGGTCCCGTCAATCGCACCAATGCAATGTTGAAAGAAAGGATAGAATTTGGGGTTCGAAGAGATTTCAAACGGAATCGTAGTGGTTGGCGCAACAAACGTCTCTTGCTTTAAAGCTAGAATGGACGCTACAACGTCACGTATGACGAGCGAGACTGTGTCACCGCTATGCTGAAAGCGTTCCTGGGCGTCTGCGTTTGTTTTGTTGCTTAGTACGAAGAGAAATATGAGCAACTTCTCCCCAGCGCACACATAACGACCGTCAGATAGACCACCTCTCACCTTTAAGCACTCCAGTAGCTCAAGAAATATGTCTCGAGGCATGCGAGCCACCTGGGCAAAACGCACCTCGCTACGAGACTCAAGCAACTCTTGGTAGTACATGGCACCTGTCAGGACCGAGGTCCGACACGGGATTGGTTCTGGATCATGGAGGAACTCGATAAGTATAGGAATGCAAGCCGCCATGGCCGTAGCCCTCGGCGACGTTGGATGCATAAGAGTAAATGAAGAATGCTAGGTCCCCCGACCAATGCTTGACTGCTGTGCAACGCAAATGGTTGGGCATGACAGATAGCAATGTTGGAGGCCTATTTAGTCCCGAATTTGGATAAGTCCGAATAATTACGGTACAATGAGCCAGAATCGCCCCAGACCCTAATTTTTGAAAAATGACGATTTGAGTGCTTATTTCAAAAAAGTCTACCGAACGACCCCAATTATGACAATGAGGCCTCATTGCGAAAATAATCACGAAAACCTGAGAAAGGGCGGAATAATGGCGATTTGAGTACTTATTTTGCCAACCGAACGCACCCTTATACACCGACACCGCGTCAGCACGCTCGGTCGCAAGTCTACCACGACAGCAAAGGACGAGCTCTTCGTCACGCTCGAGGTCCTCAAGCTTTCTCCACTACCCATACGCGCTCTGTGCCACGGACGTCAAGTTTCAGCCGGCGCAGCGACTAACAGGAACATTTGTGGAGCAATAAGTGTTCTTTTCGGAAAAGCACAAGCTGTACGGGCTTAAGCTCGAAGCGTCCTTCTCGCCCGAGGATTGCGTCGTGGACCTAAGCGCGCACCGGCCCGGCTCTGTGTCGGATATTTCCATTTTCGACGGGAGGATTGAAATGCACACCGAAGCGCTAAACATGCAGCCGCACGAGCCCGCGTAGGACGACCATGAAGACTCTTCGAGGCATCTCCCACGAGCTGTGCAGTCCTCACCGACAAGGGCTACTATGGTCTTGCGCATGGTGTCCGCTCTGTCATACCAAAGAAGAAGCCCACCGGTGGTCTACTTGACGTGGAGGAGCGGCGCGTAATCGGCACGTGTTGAGTGACCGCGTTATAGTCAAGAACGTTTTTGGTCGGGTGTCGAACTTGTGGAAGATCTCATATGCCACATACACTTGGGAGGAGGACAAGCACGACATGATACAGCGCTTGATGTTCGTGCTGACGAACGTTCACGTGTCGTTGTTGCCGCTTCGTGCCGCGGACGAGACGTTCCAAGGCACTGTGCTCGCTTGCGACACGCACCCTGCCGAGGATGCCAAGCGCCGACGTGCTGCCAATCAACGTCGCTCGCGTGCTTCACGTGAAGAGCGCGTAGCCCTCGGCGATTTTCGGCTTTCGCGTTGTAATTGCTGCGCCCGGTTGCGTACATTGTCACCTTTCTAGTCTAGTAGGTATCATTTGCCGAGGGACCCCATCATAAAGCGAAATGCACTATTTATTTGGCAAATAACTTTGTTTTTGTATGGTAAGATGGTGTAGTGGTAAGACACCCCTAAACTATGTACAGAGCTTGCTACTAGGCATAAATCGACATGTTTGCAATATATCAGTGATGAACCTGGACAATCGATTATATCGCCAAACATTGTTGTGCTGTGCAGCACCTTGGACTAGCGCGATATATCGAGCTGTAATGAGGACCATCGTCCTGTTTTGCAGCGCCTTTGGAATTTGCCCAACGTTTCGCCGAATCGTTATGCAACATAGCGTAAGAGCATCTCCATCGGTGCACTGACTTTAACCGTGAGTCTGACTTTCATCATTGGACCCTAAGTTTCCGTCCAATGGTGACTTACTGTAAGTTGGACCCTGAGTCTGAGTTTGCGATTTGAGCTCAGAGTGTTGACCCCAAAACTCAGTGTCACTTGACGCCACGCATTTGAATCTTGTGAGATGTGATTGGTGGGCTGCCTCAAGTTTGGCATACAAACTTGATATATTTGAAAGGGACTTCGATTCAAGTCTTATTGATCTTCCAACATGTCGTGTATGGACGACGACGAGCACAGGGTTTCTCTGCGAGCAGTGGATCAACGCGTCTGAAGACTCGGAGGCTGGCTCTAGGCAAAAGAATGGCGTCATGTGGGAGCATGCCGAAGCAGTGCTCCACATCTTTGCGGAGCGCCCCCTGGCGACTAGTGTAATACGGTGTCTTTTCCGTCACTAGGTAAGAGTAGGACATGGCAAACATCGCTCAAGACCGATATATTCCATCGACCAAGAAGTAGATCAGGCACATGCATGGAACCTAGGCTTTGTTGCACCGAGTATATATTCAAATTAAACTACCTCGAACGTTGCAACGCGGGCCATGTCGGCAAAGTATTCGACAATGAGAGTCGAGCGGTCAAACACGTTGATGTCGCTGCACGACCCAGGCACGCCTTTGTTGGCGTGCCAACCCCAGAGGTCCCTCGTCGCTACAGCTTCCAAGATGACGGATCGGTTGCCATTTCGATTTCCGTACTGCCCTTGCTAGCGTACTCGGCAGCCCCTGGAATACGGCAGTACTCATCAGACGTGTCGGCCGCCACGCCATAATCAAGCATGCGCATTGCCGTAGTACATTTCTGGATTGGCCTGAGTTTTATGTACAAGTATGTTAGTTCACCAGTATCATTTCTTGTACATACCCGTGCGTCCCGTCGCATCTCGACGCAGTTGGAAGTACTCGTTGGCGACACCGAGCTTGCCGACAATCCTCGTAAAGAGACCGCTGCTCAGGGGGTAGCGCCCGCGAAATACTGCTTCTGTGTATATCAGGGGGCATCCGCTGTCTCCAAAGTAGTCGCCCAGTAGTTGGACGTGGCTTTGAAAACCTACATACACCAATCACTGTCACGCACGCTTCAATGACGAGACAGTACGAGCAACAGCCTTAGCGCCATCTGTCATGAGAACTAGTGGGTTGTCCTCATCATCAGAGTCAAGAAGTGCGCTGGTGAGCGCACCGAGCTTCCTCTTACATTCAAGACTCATTCGGCAATCACCTTCAATTTCAAATGCAGTGAATATATAATTAGAAAGGAAATTAGCACCACTTGCCGCGTGGCAAATTCAGTTTCCCGGTCTGCACTTTCTGGGGGACTACCCTGATTCAAGTTCATACGCGCAGAACCTTACCAATTCTTGTAAATATTTTAAAAAAATATATATATTTTTTGCGCCGAAAATGTATCGGGACTAAAGAAATTTACCGAAGAATAAACCAAACATCTCACAACACGAGCTGACGACAGCCATGACCAATTTTTCAAATACCTTTTATTTTAACAAATGCCTCTTTAATATCTTCCTTTCGGCTAGAGTGAAGTAAGCTATGGAAATCAATAGCGGAATAATTAAGGCTCACTAGCTTTGGCAGCCTCCTGCTTATATCGATCTAGGCATTCGCGTAGTACTAAGCTCTGCTGCACGCACCGCAGGTGGCTTGCCGATGGTGTAGCGAAGACTTGTATAAAGGAAAGAGATAATCTAGTTTTTCGATAAATGAGTTCTATTTGCAGCACAATTCTGAATTCTGAATAGCCACCAAAATGCAGACTGCCCAGCACATTGACCATGCCTTTGCTCTCGGCTCTCGGCCTGACTTCTCCAAATACGTCAAGGACTAGGCGTGGCAGTACGACTTTATCGTGAAGCAGGGTAAATGCAACGTTCCGATATTGGTGCATCAAACTTAATACATCATAGCTACAGCCAAGAAAGCTAAATCCACTACAACTGCTGAGGGCAAAAGCCTCCGAAGTTCAGAGCCTCCTGTATTTTACACGTGCAATCCAACCGAAGATACAACTGGATGCTCTGCGCAACGAAACCGAAAAGAGCTCAATTCATGCAATTACTGGTACCGGCATGCGCTGCTCTTTTCGAAATGACTTACCACCGGTTGCATAGCGATGAATCTTTCGCATTCAGTAACCTGCACATGCGTGCCAAGGGCATCAGTGGCCCAGGCAGCTAGCATGCAAGCGGTTTCGGAAATTGTGAGCACAACATGAATTATATCGGGTAGAAGCCTATTGACAAGATATTCAATTGCAGAACGAATGGCTGAAATGGCAGGCAAAAACAATGAATATATCCAGGCAGCATCAAATGGTAGTAATTTTTCGGAGCGCCCAACTGCAGTATGCCGTATAAAAAAGATGCCATTAGACTCCAAGCTTTCTCTGATATGTAATTAGAAACCTGAATGCAAGCTTACGACACAAATTAGGGGGACTCTAGCTTTAGCTTGCTGCCGTGGCTTTTACGTACATTTTTTTAACGAGAAACCTGGCGGCACCCTTCCTGTAATTGGCTCTGATGGGACGTTCTTCACAGCATCAGGTTACCCTGGGGTTTTTTCTTATTCTTGTGCTAAGTGATGCGAACAGCCACAATATTACGCTCGTTGTCGGCATTGCACCCGCAGAGAACCGCGATCACAACTATTGTTTCTTACGTCATTATCTGGAAGGTGGAGCCCGTTTTTGCGGATTCTGCACATCTTGCCGACCGAGGCAAGACCACGAACGCGCAAGCACCGCGCAGTGCATATATAGTGCGAAATCTTCAAGCATTGTGAACCCGTGCTTGACAACGCCGAAATTATTGCAACGCTGTCGACAATCTTGCTTTCCGGCTGCCGCTTCTGGACAACGCAGTTGCCGATACTAATATTCTACCGCCTTGCTTTTGCCTCGCAGAAGCAAGTCATCAACCCAGCGCATCCAAGTCCGGGAGAGGCCTCCTCCTCGAGGAAAAGTTCAGCGCAACACAATCGAGAGACACTCGATTTTGACATGTTACAAAATTCAGCGCAATACACGGTGTTTGAAACATTGACATTTTATTGCAGCCAACCAAATCAAGAGATAGGACCGACTTCTACGCGGAGCCGACCGTCCGTATGAGCACAAATTAAAGCTCAACGGAAGTAGGCGTCTGAAAAAGTATTAGGCGCTGGACGCCGTGGCTGAAGCTCCAACCAAACGAGCTGAATGACAAGCAAATGGATGACGTGGTGGTCTTTTAGGAATGATGGTCTCTTTTATCTCCGCAATTCGACAGTGAGTGTGTCACACTGCATAAAACCTGTTTTGTACAGTTTTATGCAAAATTAGTATTTTCGACATGTTCCTCATCATTTCACAGTCTGAAAATCTGCTCATTGCATTCAGCACGAAATACGGCATTAGGAACCATCGAAACAGAATAAAAACAATACATTCACCAGTAGCTATTCTATACAAGTAGTAATGCTATGTGAATTCGCTCAAAAATACTAATAGTAAAACGAATATTGACTCAAGCGGGCTGAAGACGGCCCCCTCGAGTCAGCAACGATGGCTTAATTGAACCACTGACTGTGCCCAGGCGTGTCACTGGTGATGGCACAGGTGTGCCACCGATAATAGCTTAGTTGAACCAGTGACGGTGGCTCAGTTGTACGACTGACGGTGGCTCAGGTTAAGGAGTTGGCACCAAGCACTCCTATTCGGATCCAAAGATGCAACCTTTTCAGCCCAGCGACCTTTGGCGTTGTCGTCACAAAAACTAATACTGCGGACAAAGAATTTTGGTTCGTCTCCATAGTCACGATCGCCCACCCCAACTGTACGTTGACGCCGAGCCCTAGCCAGTCGCAGCTTGCCTAAAACTAGGCACTTATAAACGCTATTACTGCCAAGCCAATGCAATCGTACACCAGCTACACCAGCCAAAGCGATCAGTTTCATTGTGTGCGACCGCGCCGCGGGCTTTCAGGCGTCGGCCGATGCGCTGCACCTGCGCTTGTTTCGAATGCTCGGTCCAGATTATTTGAAACAGGCTGGCTTAGAAGAACTGGTTCAACAAGAGCCACAAGGAGTTTTTCTACTCGCTACAAGCCGCGGAGACGCAAGGAATATTTAGCTCGAGTATTCACATGATTGTTAGAGTCGCAAGCCCCGAAGCCACCGAGTACCAAAAGGCGACCAAGCCGATCTTGAGGGCTTTGTACCCGACCTCCACGTCCTTACGCTCTTCCGTTGGCGCTCCTTACATTTTGTCAAAAGCGAAATAACACCGCGAAGGAGACCGGCGTGCGATCGCTCCACGCGTTCGTTATCTTCTCCGCCGTCGTCGACGAGATGATGGGTGGTGCGATGCGTCACGTGCATTTGGTCAACAAGTTGGAGTCATCATAGCTAGGCGAAACCGCATTTTCGCCGGCTCGGCTCGTTTTGTGTTGGCTCGGTTCGTGATTTTTAAGCCGGCTCGAAATCTGGCCGAGCCGAGCCAACGAAGCCGACCCAAACCGTCTGAAACGACGTGCGATTTTTCGAAGAGCTGTGACGACCTTGCCCAGTGAATCTGGCTGCCAACGCACGGCTTTTAGCGGACCGCAGGACTTGTACAGGGCGATCCCACAACCACCATCAATCCGATTTTCCACTGAATGCGCAATTTAATTGCTTGCATCCTTATTCTGGTAAAAAACACCAACTGAAGCAACAGCATTGTGGAGCTATCCAGCGATGGCAGGGAGCCGATTTCCGAGCCAAGACGTTAGCCCACCGCAGATAGTGGCGATGATGGTTAGCCCGAGCCCACCGAAAGGCGCCGGAGATCGGCCCGGGACTAGGCGCTGCCATGGGTTTACGCACACATTGTCGAGTCGGACAAGACGCATCGCTGGTATTGGTACTGCAAGTTCACGTTCGGCAAAATGCATGGTCGATTCAAGACGGCTAGTCGACGACAACGAGCCAGGTACAGTAAGACATCCGCGACGTCCCTCTCCCTATTGCTACATCGCGCAATTACTGTACGACTCGATTACCGCCACGTACTTTGTCGAGACAATGCTCCCGCACAGCCACGTGTCAAGCCCGAGGTTTATTGCATTGATGGCGAATATTGCCCAAGGATTCAATGTTTGTCGACCAAGACGCTGCTCCGCTACATCAAAAGTGTTGTCGGTCAGTGTGTCTATCACGTATGACAGCTAGTCGAGCGCCTTCCTCCGTGGCTTTAATGCTTGCACACTGCACTGGGTCGACGTTCAATGCGGCGTGCTGCATATCTTCTACATCGATACTGGATCTGGTGTGGGTGGTTGGTGTGGGTAGTACTTGTAATTTTGGATGCAGCAGTCTTGATTACTAACACTTTGGCACGCGTCATGTAACTTTACTTTGCATTTGACTCAGTGTAGGGTCAACGCGAAGTATTGCTTGAATAAAATACGAGTGATGAGTAGAATTTCGAGTCGGTAGCGTCTGGCGAAGCGTAGCAATGCGTGTTATTTGTTAAGACGCTGCGTGACTATTGTGTTGTCGGCATAGTCAACGACGGGAGATCGGACGCAGTAGTTGTCGCCGAAACGCTCCACGCGCGAATCTTGGACGACACGTCGTGCACCCGCTTCCACATGCCCCATCACATCCGGCGCTTTGTGCATACGTTCCAACTCGCAATCCGTACGATCACCGCGCTGATTGCCAACAACAGTGCTGCGTGCGTGCGTACCGTACCGTCTATTCGCAGCAACAACTCGAAGCGTGCTATGATCCGAACGATGGGCGGTGTCTACACGGGTCGAGTGGCAACCGCCATGTCATGGTCGCCCTACGCGCTGGAACTCTAACCAAGCGATGCTGTGCCGATGCCTAAAGCTCCGAACAACAATATCTGCCGCGATTCAAGCCGATGCATCGCTATCCGAATATGTCCTCTTGGCTTCTGATTGGTCGAATCTTGCCGAGGTCCAAAATAAAGAATTTTTGTACTACTCTGTCCGGCATTAGTAGAACCACCCAACAAAGTCCGTGAGCTGCGATAATTTTTTGCGCCCTAAACTGGACGCGACAGTCGCTCCTCTACAGTGGAGAGCGAAAAATAAGGCCACTAACCTAACCCTTTCCTCACAGCTCTTATATTATATTGCTAGAGGTATCATCCAGTGGAGTGACTCCCGTTGATTTTTTATAAAACTACATCTAAGGATTTTTTGGCTTTGAATCCTCACTGCAATATCTTATGTACATAGATTGTTATAATATATTATAAGTGAGAATTTATGCCTGACAGAATAGGCCAATCAGAGCACAAGATTTGACTTTCCTTGGTGGCCTTATTATTTACAATCCTCTGTAATACAACGCCCTTTGTCGCCCATGGTGTGCGATCACGCGGGCACGAAGATGGATCGTCCAGAACGCATCTCCTCGCGAACCATGGGTGGCCCGAGGAACATATGCTGGCTGTCGGACGGTGCAAGGATTCCTCAGCCAAGATGGCCGCACTGGCGCACCCCGATCGAGCCAAGATCTTCTGTCTGTACTCGGAGTCAGCCAGGACCATTGCTGTGCTGACTCAGATTCCGGTGGATGAGAGACAACTTCCGCTGGGTGAGCAAGCGCACGGGCCGCTGGCATTCCTCAGTGGGAACATCAGTTTAGGGGGTTCGAGGGCGCCACCCTCAGGTGAAGTACCATTGAGAAGGAAGCGTATGCCATAGTGGCGTTCTGCCAGAGCCTCGACCATCGATCGAACGGATTCGAGATCCACACCGACCATAGGAACCTGAAATACATTTTTGGCCAAGACCTTGTCGCCGACACGCTGTGGCACCTCGCTGACAAGCTGACCTGGTAGGCCGTGACGCTCAGCAGCTTTAACTATGATATCCACCATGTGTCCGGCGATGCAAATGTCTGGGGTGATCTGCTATCCCGCTAAGGTAACGCTGCCTCAGTGGACGCAGCGGTATTGGCCGGGGCTTCGTCGAGAACTATTATTGCGAGCAAGATTGGGATTCGAACCGAGGACATGCGCCGAGGCTCAATTGATTTGAAGCGACGACTGTCGCTGTTGAGATTTAAACACGCGCCTGAAATTAGAACATTTGACTTCCAACGCCTAATACGCGCAACACGACTAGGCTGAAAATAGGCGCGACTACAGGGAACAGTCCTTGTAAAAGTTATCATTTTAATCTTAATTTGACCGAAATGAGGCATTCGCGTATCCGCGTAACACGACAACGATATTCTAACGGCACCCACAAAGCTACCCAATAATCATGTAAATCTACCAGGCTTAACGTTTTAAGTTCATTTTGCAAAGCCCACCTACTTTTTACTCTTACTATTTGTACCCACGTTATATTACGAAAGCAGTAGCTTGTACAAATAAATTAGGATGGTCTCGTAGCCAGTCCAGAGCATTCTCGTCAAGGCTTATTTTGAAGTGGCGTTGTAGAGCATAAAGCGAAGCCTGCAGCGTATTGCATTAAACATGTACTACTCTGTTCCACAATGATTGTCCACTTCGCGGCATTATTGACGGGAATTTTCTAATATAGCTCGGTTTTGATCACGGATTGGACAATAAGAAGGCGCGTGATCTGCACTGTAATTGGTGCTTTCAAACACCCGAATCCGGGCTTTGGCGGCTGAAAAATCGCAATCCAAAGCGCCCACCCCAGATCGAAAACTCAGGAATTTTTACGCCACACAGTCATAACTCAATTTATCGACGCGCTGCGTTGTGTACATCTTCTCTATTATCGTCCCGATGACTACGTCTCATGCGCCCAGCTCACCGCGCCGTCCGCTTGACAGTCGCGGCAGCAACAACCTCACTGACTTCGAACGTCGAGGAATCTATGAACGGCTGCTAGCGGCGTCGTCTGGTGGCAAACTCCCTTCCTCGTCTTTCAAGGAGGTTGCGCAGCTGTATTACTGCCACCCGCGCACCGTCAAGCGCATCTGGGCGCGTGCACAGAACTCGATCGCCATGGGCAGCCTAGCCGCCGTCGTCGACTCAAAAATACGCTGTACGACCTTCAAAACTATATATTCTATCAATTGTCAAGGCATTAATTCTCAAAGTGTACTTGTTTTAGGCAATTCGGGAAGTAAACTCAAGCGCTCCGAAGTCGACATCGAGGCGGCAATAAAGGCTGTGCCACTGCAAGAGCGTCAGACTCTGCGCTCACTTGCCGTCAAGTCAGGCATTCCGACGACTACAGTGCTCCGCTATATGAAAACGTCAGCGCGTCTAAAAGGGCGTTCCCACCGCCTGCGCCCTCTCCTAACAAGCACCAACAAGCACGCGCGCCTGGCCCACGTGATGTCGTTTGTGCAACCTAGGTCTGATGGAACCCACCATTTCGTCGACATGCACAACATTGTGCATGTCGACGAAAAGTGGTTTTATTTGACCAAGGTCAACAGGCGGTACTACGTCTACGATGACGAAGTGGTTGCTGAGCGCGCGTGCAAGAACAAGGGCCACATTACTAAAGTAATGTTTCTGGCCGCGGTGGCGCGCCCACGTTACGACAATAGCGCGCGTCGACTTTTCGACGGAAAAGTCGGCATATGGCCGTTTGTTGAAAAGCGAGTCGCGAAGCGAAGCAGCAAGAATCATTCACGTGGCACTGTTCTCCTCGTGCCTCACGCAGTTGATGGGGACGCTTACAGCAACAAGATTCTCAACGAAGTTGTACCGGCAATTCAAGCCAAGTTGCCTGCGGCTTGCCTTGCTGCAGGTGTGAAAATCCAACATGACAATGCGAGCCCGCACCGGGCTGTCACGACATCACTTTTGAAGGAAAACAATATTCAAGGCATCACTATTGCCTACCAACCGCCCAACAGTCCAGACTTTAACGTCTTAGATTTGTCTTTTAAATTCTATTCAAAGTCTACAGCATCAAAAGAGTACTCGAACCATCGAGGAATTAATTGATGCTGTGGAAAGCGCGTTCTTCGAGTTGCATTTTGACACGCTTTCCAAAACGTTTATAACATTGCAAAAAGTCATGGAAAAGCCATTGGAAATGGAAGGTGGCAACAACTACAAGTTGCCTCACCTGCGCAAAGATGCTTCTATTGACGATCTCGCGAGTTACAACGTTGAGTGCGATAATGCCTGCTACACGAATGCATTGGCCCTTTTGGAACAACGCCTGAGTGAGGAAAATCGCATGGAGGAGCAGTTGAATTACTCGGAACAAGTACTCGTGTAGCTACAATTAAAATACATTAATACATTTTATTTTCGTCGCCATTTATTAATTTGTGGAGTCCAATACAAACAACCAGATAATGGCCCGGCTACTGCTATAATGAAACCAAGTCAATTTTGGAGTGGACAATCATTGTGGAACAGAGTAGTATTAAAATGTGCATATCTTAGCGTCAGAGCACCAGAAATAAGTATACTAGCCAAGGCGCACGAGGCGGTTGGGCCATATTAAGGGCAGTTGGGGGGCTGGTCAGGGCTTGGGGCCGTGACAATGTCCTTGGGGAGGTCACCGCCTTCGTAGAGAATGGGCTTGCTTGGGTCGACCTTGGAGAACTCCTTGATGTGGTGGCGCGCCAACCGCTGTAGGGGAGGTCTCTCTTGCGGGGCATGAGGTAATACCCATGTCCTTCGACAACACCGAGTTTCTTCAAGATGCTGGCTTTCGAGGTCGGGTTTGGGAAAATGAGGCACACATGGACGTGACGCACTTGATAGTCCGTATGGTAGGGCTTGGTCCCGATCTCGATGCCGGATACGAGGATGTACTTGACCTTGTCCTCCTTGTGCATGAGCATGGCATTTTCCACCACTGTCGCCAAGTAGTCGTCGGTTGGGACGTTGATGCGCATATCCCATTGACGATCGACATGGGAATGGATAACACTCGTTTTCGAAGACATGGCAAAATGGTAAATGAATTACACTAGTTCAAACTGCTCTAAATCTGTGTTGAACTTCGCCCAGCCTTCTGGTAACGTTCGCTTGCGCTTGATCTTGTTGCCGACCACCTTCTTCAATGCATCGTAGTTGAATTCGGTGGCCCGGAGAATGCACATTTTGCGATCCAACTTCTTCAGTGTTCAATTGAGCGTGTCTTGCGTAGTCAGATACCTGTCCGTCACGTCCGCAATCGCATCGTCACGTTCTTCGAGTAGCCCCTCTAGGTGTTCGACGCGCGCAGTCAGGTCGGCCAGTTGAAGTTGCGCAGCACGAAGCATCTCTTGAGTAGCTTGCAGCGACACGTAAGCGTGCTTCGCCTCTTGGACCAGGTAGCGGTTCAACGGTTCCATTGCAAAATCAGAAATGAAAATTTGTTGGCTGGTCCTGGTTCCTCCCATACACTATTCTTACTTCAAGTTCAGAGTTAGCAGGTTTTTGAAATAGTGTTATGAACATTTCTCTTAATCTTTGTAAAGTCACAGGGAGGAGAACCGCAGGCTCTTCTTCTTTATCATGTTTACGCGGGTGGTGGGGGTAATCACTCCCTTTGTAGCTTAAACTGAGTATATATATACTCAGCTTAAGCTACAAAGGGAGTGATTACCCCCACCACCCGCGTGAACATGATAAAGAAGAAGAACCTGCGGTTCTCCTCCCTGTGACTATACAAAAATCAAGATAAATGTTCATAACACTATATCGGAAACCTGCTAACTCTGAACTTGAAGTAAGAATAGTGTATGGGAGGATTCGAACCACCAACCATTTTTTTCATATCTGATTTTGCGATGGAGCCGTTGAACCGCTACCTGGTCCAAGAAGCCAAGCACGCCTACGTTGTACTGGAAGCCTCAGAAGAGTTGTTGCGGGCAAGTCGGATGCAAGTCGAAAACCTTGCCGCCCGTGTCAACCATCTCGAGCAACTGCTCGACCTCCGAGACGATACCATCGCCGAGCTCAACGAGAAGTATCATACCACGTACGACACCCTGAACAGGACGATTCGCAAGCTGGACAGAAAGATTTGCATCTTGAAGGCCACCGAGTACAACTACGATGCGCTACGGAAGGTGGTAGGGGACAAGATCAAGCGAAAACGGAACTTGCCCGAAGGATGGGCACAATTCGACACGGAGCTAGAAATGTTTGATAAAGTTTAATTCACTCTTGAATTTGCCATGACATCGAAGACTACCGTTATCCACTCTCACGTTGATCGCCAGTGGGATATGCGCATTAATGTGCCCACGGACGATTACCTCACCACGATCGTCGAGAACGCGATGCTCCTGCACAAGGAAGACAAGGTCAAGTACATCCTCGTATCCGGAATTGAGATTAGGACAAAGCCGTACCATACGGATTACCAAGTTCGTCACGTACATGTCTGCCTGATTTTCCCAAACCCGACTTCGAAGGCAAGCATTCTGAAGAAACTCGGCGTGGTCGAAGGACATGGCTACTACCTCATGCCACGGAAGCGGGACCTGCCCTACAGCGGATGGCGTGCCCATCACATCAAGGAGTTCTCCAAGGTGGACCCGACCAAGCCCATTCTATACGAAGGAGGCGAACTGCCCAAGGACGTCGCCAAGAAGATGGTCGTGCGATCGGAACTCGAAAAGAAGCGGAAGGTGGACGACATTCTCATGGACATGCGCGGCATGCTCGCTGAAAACGATGATGAAGGTGCCTTCAAGAAGTACTCACGGAACTACCTGATCTATGGTGCTCGCCTCAAGGCCATGGTCCAACAGAAGCGGAACTTCCTCGGCACCAAGACCGAACCCAATATCTGGCTCTGGGGCGCTGCAGGTGTCGGCAAGACTTCCATTTTCCAATGGTTGTACCCGGACATGTACAAGAAGGACCTCTCCAACCGCTTCTTCGACTTGTACGACGACAAGGTGCACACGCACATCTGCCTGGAAGACCTCGACTGCGACAATGTGGAGCGACTCGGCCTCCAATTCCTCAAGACCCTGTGCGACGAAGGTGGGTTCCCCATCGATCAAAAATACAAGACACCTCAGCTCACGCGCAGCTCCATCCTCGTTACGTCTAACTACTCGATTGACGACATCATCCCTGAAGACACCAAGGACATCGAGACGGCCAAGGCGGCTCTGTATCGTCGGTTCTTTCACGTCAACGTCTGGGCATTCCACCGTCTTCTGGGCGTAAAGCTGCTCGACACATACGACATCATGCGTCTCAAGCGTGAAGGTAACACCGATCCAAGCATGCTCTACATGTCGTACGACTACGTCGCTGATCTCCCGACGGGTTTGCCGCTCAAGAAGCCTGAAGAGTACCGCGAAATCGTAAAGGATGCTTTCTATAAGATCTAACCATAATTCATATTGCATGGTTCGTCGCACCAGTGATGGGTCTTTGCCTTTGCCGAAACGCCAACGATTGCGGCGAGGTCCCGAGGGCGTACTACTACGACGCAAGGGGAAGGGCGATTGGAGTCTACCAGGATACAACTACTGTGGACCTGGAAACCCTATCGATGGATTCGCCCCGACAGATCCCGACGACAAGATCTGCTACGAGCATGATGGACACTACAAGCAACATCTCCAGCAAGGAAGGGACCCCTACTGGAATTATTCCGAGTCCGACGAGGTCGCAAGACTCAAGTTTGGACATGGCTGGGGTGGCTACGCCGGCAAGGCTTTCTTCACCGGCAAGCGCGCTGCTTGGAAGCTGGGGCTCATCGGACATTTACCCGACTTACCTCCCAAGAAACGAAGCAAAACCGCCGTCACTTCACAATTGGACATGTCCGCAGCAAGCAACTCGGCGCATTCTGGACAACATGAGACGGCAGTAGCGGACATCCCTGTGGCGCAATTTTCTCCGTTCAAGGACGTCGTCCAGACCTTGCTACCCTACTACTACACTGTCTCCGCTCCAATGGGCACGTCCAACAGTATTGCTTCTGCGTCCACCTTCCGTTTGAACTCCGTCTATGACTGCATGTCGTCAACACCCCAAGTCATCACGGCGGGTACAGGTACGGATTCTGATATGACGGTGGATACTGCCGATGCGACTCCGAACCAGCCCAAGTTGCGGAGTTACTGGGCCAACATTTACAGTTTTACACGGTGACGAAATGTCGGTACAAGGTACGGGTCTGGATGAGCCAAAACGACACACAAGGCGAGGTCAACGTGTACCTCTACCACCACGACAGCCACAATCCTCCCGTCTCGTCGTCCGCTGGCCAATTCATCCCGCACCACTACCGGAAATTCCATCCTGGGGTCGTGTGGAAGACCATCGGGGTCGATGCTACATACCCCGTCAGCACCAAGACAACGATGCCCAACCTGACGATGGACATGAGCCAAGGGGGCACCCAATTGATCCACCCGTTCAACTCGATCATGCCGGGCGGTACGACAATTACGACGCTTACATCGAACGTGCAGACCCTGGCGTGCTCGGGCTCCTTCTACTCCAACACGGTCACCTTCGAGGGGGACTGGACACCGGGCTGCATTCCGAGCATCGTGGCCGACGACCAACACCAACAAGCCTGGACACCCAAGGCGATGACACCAGCCCTAGGTCAATACCTCACTGTGATGGTCCAGCCGACGGATCGTGCCCGTGCAAACGGATCTACGCCAAACTACTGGTACGAAATCGAGCTTGTGTACGAGACGCAGTGGCGCGATATGTCCTCCACGCTCAAGTACCCACAGCCGGACCTTAGTTTCTACGGCAACAAGTTTTGGGATCAGTACAATTAGCTCATTCCTTAATTTTTCATGCCAACACGAAGTGGTCGTACATATTATGGCTATCAAACGCGTTCCATTCGACAGGCACGCCGCGATGCGCAAAATTCCGGACCGCCCATGGGTCCGCATCCACCGCCTCAAGGGCTTCCTCAGCAACACCACGTACGAGGTCAGCGCCCAAGAGATGGGGCTCCCTACACCGAAAGAGTCCACACCTATGTCCATCGACAGCGCTTAAGGTAATTAGCGATGGTGGTAAGTCGTAATGGAACTTGATATATGGAGTTAGGAAGGAGAACCGCAGGTTCTTCTTCTTTATCATGTTCACGCGGGTGGTGATGGTAAGCACTCCCTTTGTAGCTTAAGCTGAGTATATATATACCGCTGCGCGTACTGCGCACTGCGCAGTACGCGCAGCGGTTCGTCCGGAGCCTGGGCACTGGGGGGCTATGAGCCTCAAGCTGTTGCGCGCCCCTGGCATTTAGGCACTTAATTCAATTTCGTTCGGTATGTGGCCGCTGGAGGCTGCCTTTTAACATAATAACAGATGAATGCATTAGTTAGAGTAGTTAATACATGACTAGATGCTTAGACGTATCTGGAAAGTCTTCGTATCTGGAAAGTCATCTTGTTTGCTTGTCATACCAAGGTCGCTGCCTTGGCATGACAAGCTGCGGGCGTTGGCGTTTAAAAATTCCCTCAGAATAATCCTCAGGATATCTCCTTTTTTGGCACAATTGCCCTAGCTTTTCCGATTTTTACACCTTTACCTAGGACCTTCACCCGCCCGGTCGGCAAATGGCCAAGTCGGCCAAGTATACAAATTTCAAATATGATCACTCATTTGAGAAGCCGTTGCTTCCGACAAAGTGAAGGCGCAACCCTAAACCTAGTGAAGCTTCGAGTATGAATAGATGTGGAGGCAAAAGTATACAAATAACAAGTACTGATAAGACATCCCCTCAAACTTCGGGAAAAAATCGAATTTAGTAGTACACTCGTTCAAAGGAAGTAAGCTCCCTCCACCAAAGAAACATGTTCTATGCACGGCAGAGAGATGCTGATCGCTCGAGCCCATGCCATCTTCGTCATTAGTGTTTCGCCGAGGGCGTTGGGCACCGCCGGCACGTTCGCGACCTGGTACGAGTGCCTCGGCTTTTTAAGTTGGTAACATCTCGAGTCGTGGCCGAGACCAAGACCCAACATTAGCGCCCGCGGAGTCTCTCAAGCGCTGCACTCTCGGCGGCCTACGAGCTTGGTGCTCAGATTCGGAACATGGTTGCCTTGCTAAACGCCATGAAGCGCCCCATCATGGCGAGATTTGTCGTTGCTGAGCTCCTGAAAAGAGTCCTGAAGTAAATTATTATCAATAGAGCATGGGCACATTGTATTGACTTGGGAAATGTAGGATGTACGAGGCCAAAGTTTAGGTGCTCAGTTCGTAGAATGCGAGGGGCCCTTCGGCGGCTGGGCTACCGATACTTCGCGGCTAGACGCGCAACTAAATGGCTGAATCGGCTGCAAACGTTGCGTTCCGAGTTCAGTATATTAAAGCAAAGTTGAAGAAATGCGATTCGAACGGACGTAAAAAATTTGAACTCGAACCGCACCACGAGCTGGCGAAGAGCTGCCATTTAAACGTGGCTGTCGTACGTGTTCATTTGCCTCGATTCTGCCTGATTTATGCACTATATTTAGTGAGCGTAACACGTACTTTGGTGCCCGCGACGTAAAGGCCGAGCTGCCCCAGAAAGCCAAGATGGTGAAGAAAGTGCACCGTGCCGAATGTAACGTGCCCCCCACAATTTCATTCGTCGAAATTGAAATTTATATTAGCCTATCAACAGGCGATAGAGAGAGATAGAATAAATTCGAGCACATCTAAATGCAAGGTCATCAACGTTCTTCTGCGCGACGACACGGTGCGCATCAAGCGCGACCAGTACGTGCACATGCACCGCCAAGCACACCTCGATAAAAGACATGCTCGTGGCCATGCGCATGCTGTTACATTGCGCGGCGGCGCTTGCGCAAACCTGGTTTTTTGCGGCGGTGGCGGTTGCACAAAATTGGCTTGCGAATTGCAGCCACATGAGCAACGCACTTGCGCTGAGGGCATAAGGCCCACAAATTCTTGCACGTATTCTTGGTCGACGTGAGTGCGTTGCAAATTCCAAGTTCGCTTGTCGGTGCGCCTTCGTCTTGACCGGGGCGGGCCTCCTCGCGGAGAAGGCACATCGCAGAAGGCACACCGCGTCAGCAATTTCTTCGAGGTATATAACAATGGCTGCCACGGCGACTTCAGGGTCGTCATCTTCGGATGTACGAAGATCCCCGAGGAGAGCGCGCGATTGCTCGATGGATGCCTTGTACCGCTCGGTCATTGAGTAAAAGACCTGTGGCGACGGAAAGGCGCGCTGGGAACCTATCGGCTTATCCTGTTCGTCGTAGTCCTACGTAAAAAGTTATTGTTGCACGTCAACCACAAGCCGTACGCTGTTGTTCGACTCCTAGAAGGACTTTCGACGCTGCCTCTTGCCGACTGCCTCTTGCCCTTGGACTTCTCTGTGGCTGGCAACTTGTCAGGAGCGATCGTTTTTTAAAGTGGCTGCACAAGACGGCGAAGAGGGAGAACGAAGAATTGCTTAGTTGTCGTTAATGAAGTGAGGTGGATAACACCCTGATACATACAGCCGTATTCCACGGTACCTTGAAGCAAAATATGACTACTCAACCGCTTTACCATCGACTAATGAAGCACGAGATTACACGATGTAACTATGTGAACTGCACCATGAGGTGTATAATTCCCCTAGTTAGGCCTTTAATACTTACTGTACAGTGATGGCAACAACTGACTAATTTATTGAACCTTAGTCAATCGTACGTTTAAAATACTAGAGATATCAAAATGGCGTCATAACATGGCATGTGTTGCACCTTAGTAGTAGGCAGTTGGTGAACTAAGCAAGGCCACGATACAAGAGCTCATATTCATTTTGCCTACGACAGTGCAACCCAGTGCGCATCACCTTGTTCGTGTTCCGGATGGAGGGCCAACTAAGGGCATGGTGTTTGGGTCGGCTACGCTCCTCTCTAGTATTATCTCCAAGACTATGCTCTCAGCAATGGCTTTCGGGTTGAGATGGTTGGGTCTAAATTGCGGCTGCCTCTGTCGTACAACCTCTAGATAAATCCATTCGCACAGGCAGCTCATTGCTTGGAAGTGCTAAGTGTCAGGTCCGTGTACTTGACGGGTCATGGCTTGCCGCGATCGTGCAAAGTCATGCTCCCAAAAGTCGATTAAAACTACTGGTTACCTATGTATAAATACCAAGCACGCCATTCCTCAGACGCTGTGGTCGCATCCTTAATGTACGAGTATATGGATGAGTGCAGGGAGGTTTCTAGGAGGCTAAGAGCTTTAACAGACTCCGCCAAAGCGCATGCATCCACATATTTGTCCATATGCAAGTTGCTCAAATCGAAAATGTCCATCTTTCAACGCTCAGGATCTCCTGTGTCTAGAGGACTATCAGGGAGCGGCAATGCCGCACGAGCTTCGAATTCCGCCGTAGCGCGAATGGCATCACACTCCGGCCCTACCATTCATTGCAGGGCTTTTGGCATCAGGTGATGGAAAGTAGCAGGCTACCTCGTGGATGCCAGCGCCTGCTAGGAATGTAGATGATCATTCTTCGAAGTGCTCGAAATGTTCAAGTACTTCGCCCTCGTATGCGGGAATATGCACAAAGCATTGCGAAATCATAGTCCGCGGTAAGTGGAGGATCTCCAAAAGAGACCGACCTGGCGCCCATGGCGCGGGCTTGCTCGTACTCGACGTAACGGAGCTCATAACTTGTGAAGTTGCTCGGGGAAAGAAACTGCACTAACGCAAAGGAAAAGGAAAGAATGGGAATGCCTTAAACCTAGAGTGGAGAAGAGCAAAAGTGGGTGGCAGAGCCACCCGACACCACCAGGCGTCGGTTGTCTATTAATAGCATATCTAGAATGTTAGAAATCGAAGTAACCCCCCGGGGGAGCCGACGCTTCGTGTGGAGGGAAAAACAGCCAGCGGCTGACGAAAATCCTCAAGAGCTCCACAGAGAGCAGGGGCTGCGGTGCACACGGGTTTGCAACCTTGACAGAATCGAAGCGATAAGTCCAGCCCATTCGTAGGAATGTTGTCCATTCAGTTGATTAGACCAAACCTACTGTACAAGAGCATTGTTTGAGCGAGCACTGCTCCCTCATTTCTCCCGCACTTTCACCTGTTCCGCTATTCATGCTTGCTATCCGGATCAGGGTTTCCCGGACACTATCAACTTTTGTGCACGATTGCGCATTGATTATGAAGGGTATTACCTCGTGGAGGCTGTTGAGGCGCACCGTGATTGGCTCCACGAATTCTCATAAATTAACGCAATTCTCAAAATTGGCGCCGTGCGTTAGTGATACTGACTGATATTGAAATTGATTGCTAGGAGCTAGCGCATCTAGCCAGTATACAAACGCTATGCACATCGAACTGGATGGTCATCAGGGCTCTTGGGCAGGTTTTGGATAGCAAAAGTTGGTTGTTGGCATAAGGCCGTGAATTATAATCACGTTTCACGCGCTTTGTCTCAATAAAGTCGAATCTGGATTGTCGAACCAGATAGGTTTTGCAAGCCTTCCATTTTTTAATTCTGAGAGCCGTTGAGCGGGAGTTGATTGGAGGTGGATTTCAAATAGAAAGGTTCTTTATTGTCTCAATAAGCTACTTGTGCTGATGTAAAAAAGCGTGCACGTTGTCTGGTATTTGGAAAACCAAAATATAGTCGTATTTTGCCCGAAATAATTCCCTGACAGTCCGCGACACCATACATCGACCTTTTTGTAATATCTCCTGTTGGACTGGTCGGATTGTAACCTTTCTTTCGCCTAACGTCACCCCAGGATTCAGGGAGTCGGACTCAAGTCACGCACCCCTTAAAACCTCATTTCCTACGAGAATTGACTCCCCAAACGCAGATTTTGTTCCAAATTTTCCCTCGTAACTTGATAAACTGTGGGATTCTATGCATTTCCATCAAATACCAGTAAAGGTTTTCGGAGATTATGCTTGGTTTCAGACTTGTTACATACGACGTGTCAAATCCGGATATTTTGTGCAACTGCGTCACACCATCCAGGATCTGATAACGATAAATCCCTCATGGCGAGGCTGCCAAGGTCAAACGCAATTAAAAAACTGATCATGAAGGCCAACTCGCTATCCTCTCGCAGCACGCTCGTACCAAGTGAGCGAGGGGGAGCGTCTCGCTATACACTTCCTCCAACTGGCTCTGCGGGGCCAGCCAAACAAGTTCAAGGCTCCCGATCGCCAAGTGACTGTACCGCAGCGAAGGCGTGGTCAAGCGGGCATGGGGCGGCTTTCAGAGGACGAAGACCGTCGCCCACCCCAAGACCCGCGGCGGAAACAAGTCCAACCACACATGCTGACTCCCACGCGCCGGCTATGTAACCACGGCGGTCCAAACCTTCGTTCGTCAACGCCGGCCAAACTGCCAGCGCACAGTCGCAAAAGACGTTCTCGGCTTCCTTGGATACAAGCGCGGGAAGAAGCGCACTGGGCTTGGCTTGCACTTGGCGGTACAGCATTGCCATACCCGCGATGCCTACGTGGCTAATATGTGCACAAAAACTCAGGTTTTTCATAATAAATCCGTATGTGTATATTTAGATGAGTCATATATCCACCATCATTATTCCCGTAAAAATGATACCAATAGTAGATGAGACGAAAACGAATCCGTGTTCCTTGGTCTCGACTTTTTCGAAGGTGAAAAATTAACGGGAAGACCCGAGACACATGACTATCTTGGAATGTTTGATAGTACATACTTTGATAATTGGTTTCAGAGACACTTGGATGAATTATATAATCTTGGTGTCGACAATGCAACCATTTTTATGGATAACGCGAAATATCAAAAGTCCTTGCCTGCAGATGTGCCTAGATTTAAGGATTGAGAGCATGTCGTGCATGAGGCATGTCTGAGGTATGGCCAAGTGGTCCCTGCTGGAGCTACCAAGGCAATGCTGTGGACACAACTGAAGGGTGTATGCCCCACCATGTACCCCCCGTGTGGTTTCTATGGACCAAGCCTCTGGTCACTCCATCTGGTACATGCCGCCCCACCACAGCAACCTCCAGCCGATCAAAACGGTCTGGGCTATTGTCAAAGGCGAGGTGGGGTGGCTTTACGACTTTGCGACGTCGTTTACTCTCGTCAAGACTCGCCTCGAACGCGCGTTCCAGAACCTCGCGCCAAAGATTATCCGCGGTGCAGCCGCAAGGCGGAGGCGCGACTTCTCGTCTTGCTTCGCTACGTCCGCGAGACCGGTGACATCTCAAGCTCCGATAAAGAGAGCGACAGCAAGTCCGACGACTTGAGCGGCTTGCTACAGTTCACGTCGGCAGGTTGGCAGCACCAAGTGTAGGACGGAGGCACGCGGAGAAGCACAACTGTAATGTCCTTGGCGTACGCTTCCACTGCCGGCGTCCAGTGGGCTGAGAGATCATCCCAAAGTAGGAGGACCATCGTCAGTTGATCTGACCGCAATCCAAAGTGATGCTTCAGAAAATGTGACGAAAGCGTCTCGTTCCACCAGGCAGTGGGGTTTCCGTAGATCTGCACATGATACGTGGCTTGCAGGGGCTGGACGTTGCCCCACACGACACGAAACAGCAGAAGCCGTTGCGGACTTGGAGGTTTTCATGGACGGTAGCAGGGACCTTTGATTTGGCTTGCTTATGTACCACAAACAAGTCGTACTCATTGCCAAAAGAGTCACCGAGCAGCATGGCGGTTGTGCGCTCTTTGTCACCGCCACCGCATTTGATCCAAACGGACCGGGCTCCGTTGTGGTGAATTGTTCGTTTTGGCAGGTATTCGTAGAAAACTGCTGTCTGGTCCGCGTTATAGACGCGGTCAACGCCGTATAGCTCCATGGCGTCTCGAACCTTGTTAGCAAACGATGTACGCACGCAATCGCCGTCCTCGGGTCGGAGTTGGCCTTGACGGGTGCGAGCGCGGGCGGAGAATTTGCACTGCTGAAGAAAGCGATCGAGCCAAGATGCAGAAGCATGGAACTCATGAGGAATCAGCCCAATGTCGTCAGCGAGGTCGTGTGCAAAAAGACATATCATTAGCCTTGTTGCCAGTATACCTGCGCTACGTAGCTCGGAAATCCAACAGTATAGTTGTTCCTCGCACGAGGCCAGCAACGCTGTTGTGAGGCCAAGTGGACGGTAGTTCTTTTGGTACCGCGTCTTGGCACTCATTGCCATTGCCATGATACGTGCTCAGGGCTTGGGCGAGGCCCACGTGTAAATGAGCTTCTTCTTGCTTTCGAGGTGCGTACCGGTGAGGCCGACGAGGTAGCGTTCGGCGGTGGGACCAATGCCGTGCGCTTCGTAGTACAGTACAACGTCCATCTTGTAGACGTAGGCTATGGAGTCGCGGTGCTTCTTCTCGGATGGCACGGTCAAGAATGGGAGTGTAGATTGCTTGGAGCGATTGGTTTGGCTCCAAGTATTGGCTATTGTGCGTCCTAAAACCTGTGACTCGAGACCAAACAAGAGTTTCTATTGTTTGTGCAAGTGTTCAATTTTTGGAGGTTAACCTTTAAAAATTGATCTGCTGCTATTAGATACAAGAAGTTTTTGGTGGCCTCCGTTAGGAGGCGATAAACACGGTATGCTCGATGCGACATGGATAGCGGCCATGGGAATCCACAAGGAGCAAAGCCAGACAACGACGATAAATCATATGAAAGATTATGCATGTCCAACTTAGGTGTCTTAAGGAACTTGAGCAGCCGCCAAACGCCTACGCTTGGGTACTGCCTGGTCGCATCTGGCGCGCGTACCCCGGGTTCCCAGCCGGGGTGCGACTTGGACCGCGTCTGGCTAGAGTTCAGCAGTAGCGGTCATGCATGCCCCCCGCTGTAGACTACAACGCTAAGACCAGAGAACCGGTGGCTTTCAGTGATCTGGGAAACACTTTGATGAGAAGTTGGCTCCAGATGGCTGAACTGTAAGACCTGTCAAAGATCATCCGAGTCGGGTGCGGTAACTTTCAGAGTGTTCATTGCGTAGCGAGCGCATATCACTCTTGACTCTTGTTGACAGCGCCAATTCTGCTTGCACGTACAGCCGAGATGCGTTTCCCGACAAACTCATTGACCAAGGCAAGCTCGCAATGTACCCACCCACCATGATATTGGAGCTGGCATCTACTCTAGCCTGCAGCTCGAAGGCATTCTCAACGCATGCATGCAGCACGAGGCGAAACACCTCACATACAAATTTTGATGTTTCACATACTGCTGCTCAGCATACAGCGGTGTTCCAACATACGAGATTCAATGCCTAACATTCGACTTGCAATGCTTTCACATACAAGCTAGGCTTTCCATAGAACATGGCCAGACGCGGCTCACATACAAGCTTTCGCCTAGTCCCTAGAGCACGCGGCTCGTGGGCTCTGGCATGTGTCAGCCCACGTTCCGCGTCATCATCGTCGGCCCGGAGACGCGTGTGCACCGTGGGCGAGATCTGGATCCTGGGCGAGAGCGTCACCAAGGGCTACAGGAACCGCAAGCAATACACCAAGGAGAAGTTCCACGCGAAGATGAGGCCGTGGCTGGCTCCATCGCCACCACAGTGCTCGGCGAACACCAGTTGCGCTGCGCCGCCATCGAGCTGCTGATAACGTAACTGACTGGTTTCGCCTAGAGCACGCCCGCCCAAACGCGGCTGCAGAGCCAGCACGCGGCTGCAGAGCGTTCTCATGGTTCCTGCCTCGAATGCCGCAGTACCTCCCTGCGGACTAGCGGCTCGTCTGCGGACTATATGGCTGACAGATCTATGCTTAACAGCTCACCGACCGCATTGAGCATGAACGTTGAGTATGAACGAGAGTCATATTATAGTTACCAGCGACGATCGGGTTTAGTCCTGGGTTTATTGCAGGCGCACGTGTAGAGGCCGCAGAACTCGTTGGAAGCCAATGGCGTTGCTCGTGCTTGGCGGTCGATTGGAAGCACTTGCTTGACGTAGAACTTGCACTGGTTGCCGACTCAGGACCTAGGGGCGTACTTGGATGGGCGATGTAAGTACTCGATACAGGACTACGGGGCGTACTTGGACTAACTCAGCACCAGACGATTCGGCAATGCGATACGCAGTGCAGTGATGCAACCCGTTGTACCAACGGCCAAGTTGCAGCCAATCATACAAGTTTATCGAGCTAATTCTCTACAACATCCAATCAAACGGCATAAATACACGCACTTTAAACCAATGAAATCAACATATACACGGAGAGCCACTGAATAGCAGGGATGCTCGGTTCATTTATTGAGCACAGTGACAGAGCTAAAATGGCGGAGGTTCACATCAAAGGCTTCGACCGTGCATTGTGAACCATTCCTTTGTTTCTGCTTGTCAGTATACCTCAATTACTGACAAGATTCCTTTCAACATTTTCTGCGAGACGAACGCGAGTCGTCACACCCTGCTGAGGAATCTTGGGCGTCGGCACCACTTGCTCCTAGAGCTAGGTGCTGCGGGGTTCGAATCCTTGCCTCAGCCAATTCATTATGCATTTTATGTATACTCTTCTCTATCAACCACGATGCTTCTTTCTTGATAGACCGAGGTGATCTGGGTCCATGCCGTCCTCGAAGCGCTTCGGACGTCTGCGCTATGTGCGTGAACTTCTTCGCCGAACTGGTTCCAGCTCTTCGTCGTCATCGCCCCAGGTAAAGCTGTTTTGATCTCTGCCTTCCATATCGGCATCGTCCGCGGCTTCGTCGTCGGTATTGTCCTCGTCGTCATCGTCCGCGACATCCATGTCGGCATCGTCGTCAGCATCCCCGTCGGCATCGTTCTCTCTCGACTCGACGTAGTCGCCGAGGCAGTCACTGTCCTCCTGCGCCTTGCTGTCGTAGTCGCTGTCTTTATTCGCTTCGAGGTATGAACTGTTGCTACCGCCCGTGCCGTCGTCAAGACAAATATCGACATCTTGATCTTCGTCGCTATCGATGTCCTCATCGCTTTCGCTTGCTTCGTCGGCTTGAAAGTCGTCTGCGGTGCTTGCATTTCCACAGTGGCCATTCACAGCTCTGTCGTCTTAGCTTTCGCCTGAGGCGACCTCGAGGTCGTCGAAGATTGTGCTGCCTCGACGCCCCACTCGTGGGCGATGACCATGCCCGGCCATAGGTACTAAGCGAACCGGCATCCCAGGAAGCGACACCAGAGCACGCGTGCAAGCTGCGATGAGGTGGATACAAGTGCCCACTTTGAGGAAGTATCGGTATTGGCACTCGCGCGTGCTTACGTCGACAGCCCAGCCACGGTCTGGAATTCCACTGCGCTCTATCTTCTGGATCTACCTCTTCATCGTCTGCGTGTAGAATCGCTAACCTGCACCACGGACGCCCTGGCGAATGCGCGAAACATTGTGTCGTACAAGCCAGGTATCACCCTCAAAGTGTTTGATTCCAAGTAGGCCATTGTTTCGTTGACTGTTGTAATGACGCTTGAGACGCTCACTGACCTGCGTCTCAACGTGGTGGGCTGCGCCTTCGGCCCCTTTGTACTTGACGAAGTCTCCAAGCGCTTGGATTAGCTGGGGAAGTAGAGCCATCTTGTCAGGTATCGCCTACAGTTCGTGGTAATAACTGTTTTGAATGGCATTGTACCTCTTTTAACCGCGCATTGAGCTGCTCGTTTGGGTTGTTTGTTTTCGCACAACCTTTAGAAGTATGGTAGCTTTGCCACTTTGCGAAGCGTCGAGAGCTGAACCATTGCTTCTTAAAGTATGCACGAAAAATGCGCAACGCTGGGGTGCTGGCCCAGTTGCGCCGAGCCTTGCGCCAAGCAGAACTTGTCTCGGCTTGACTTGATGAGTAGTACATGTCGTAGATGTCTGGTACGCTTTGCCCCCACTAGTTCTCTTTCATTGAACCGCGTTTGCGATAGCACTACAACTAGTAAGATTTCGCCACTTAGATAGTATACCGCTTGAAGAAATGAAAAAAGCGCATAAGGTAGTGCGTGTCGGGTCCGAAAGAACTTTGGACTGCATTGTACTGGGAACTGGCGTGGTCACCCATGACAAAATCGGGCTTCAATGTGTGCGACTTGTACTCGAGAAGTACTCGTTTCAGACTTTTAAACAGCCACGTCACATCAGCAACTTTCTGATGTGAGACCACGGCAAGCGCAAGAACATGCATGCGTCCGCATGCATCCGAGTACACAACTACAAACACAGGATATGTCGCGTAGTTGAGGTTGTGGGTCGAGTCGATGTGCATTAACATTGGTCGTGCGACGCTGATTTGGGTTGCTTCGACGTAAGGATCAAGACGCTTTTGTGAGGTAATGGCTACAATGAATGAGCTTTTAGTACGACCGCATTCCCTACTGATTCGACAGGGATCGTTCGAGCCATCGCCGACTTGAAGCAAACCGGTTTGTTAATCACGATCGAGACCTAAGACAAAGGCCTCGTATAGACCGATCGTTGCAGAGCCATCAAGGCAATGACTTATTGAATTGTCGAGAAAGTCGACATGAGCGTTCCTTGATCTTGCGTAATTGAGAATTGCGTGCTGCATAGGATACAATGCATTGTTGACTTGGGCTTTCGTTGAAGGTGGAGCTTCTCTGAAGATACCTGAGTAGGCTTTTTTCTGGAGCTCCTTCCACATGGCAAGAGGCTTGATGGTAGGATTGGATTCAGCCACACGTTGCATCACTTTTTTCATTGGCTTGGTTACGTATGCCACCCTGTCGTATCTAGATATATCCCTGGAGCCTTACCATTTGACGAAGTGGTGACATTGGTGTACAGTGGTTACGAAAATACATCGTCCAGTGGGATGTTTACTCGAAACGGTGATTCTAACCAATTTGAAAAACCTTTCAGATATTATGCATTAAGTTTTGGTGTCGATAAATGTCAAAGGTCATTGCTGTGCCACGCGGCATTCAATTCACGGCGTTAAAACTCTTGTCGTAAAGCAATTTGAACACGAACACTTGATAAATGTATTTCCGCTCTACCACCCCCGCCTACCCTTCTCTTGAGAGCGCTTTTAGCTCAGCGCTCGACCCGGGGACACCAAACGTTGCCCAATTCGCGCCAAATGATGCTTTTCAGCCAATTCCATGGCGCGAACCCCCAGCCACATACTCCGTAGGTGATGTGCAGTGGGCTATAAGCGCAATTCTCGGCACGGAGGATCTGCTCATCGAGGACATCGTCGTCGACGACAACTCACCCGTGCTCGAGTGGGAGGAACCTGACCTCATGCAACTCGTCGACGCCCTCGCAGACCCTATCAAGCGATACCGTCGCGGTTACACCATGCGACAGAAGATTCAAGTACTTCTGCATCTCGACATCATAAAGAGCCAACACAAGATGGCTGAGAAGACCGGCATACCGCGCGCAACCATTGCGCATTGGTCTCAAAATCGGCAGGTAATCCTGTCAAGCTGCCTCGCAATGTCACGAAAGCGAGAAAACGGCAGTGGACGTAAAGATTACATTCCATTCGGCCAAGTAAGTCATTTCATTCATAATTCACTCAATGCAGAGAGCTTGAAAGAACATTTTGTCTGATATTAGAACACAATCGCTTAATATCTATTAGGATTTACTTACGTACATGCGAGATCTCAGACGTGAAAATCGCCCTTTGACTGTCTCTCATATGGTGCGATTTATTCTCGTTCAGCACGACGACTGGTACCACAACTACCGTTTAATGCACGGCGACAGCGCAATCCAAAATCTCACGCGGCTTTGCCGAGATTTCGCCTACCGCTACGGTTTTGCTCGACGTCGAGCAACAAGCAACAAACTAAAGGAGTCTGACATGCAGGCACAGCGCTTTGAGTTTGCGCGAGTGTTCTGGCTCGTCTACCCATCTACTCTATCAGACAACGTGATCAATGTCGACGAGACTGGAATTTGCTACGACATGCCGCCGAAGTACATTCTATCGGAAAAGGGTTTAAGTACGGCTATCACAGAGTCGGAAAAGAAATCCTCCCGCCTGACGGCTGTTCTTGGAGTTCGGCGCAACGGTATACAAACAGGATCTGCCCATTCTATGACTTTGTGACTCTGTAGTCGATTAATTACCGATTCTTTTCATCGTTAAAGCTGCGCCAGGAGGTTTGATTGAAGAAAACGAGCTGAAATCGTATCCTGAGCCACACGAATACATTGCCCAACGCAACGCCTGGATGGATAATCGTGGCTGGATGGCCTATCTCCAGCGCATTCTAAGGTATTTGTGATATGCATTGTTTTGTTATCAAGTTACCAACGGCAATTTAGGCCAAATGTGCGCCCGGGCTCTGTGATTTTGCTTGACAACTTCAAGAGCCATATCACGAGCGAGAGTAAAAGCGCCATCAAATCGATGGGATGTGACCTCTGCGCACTCCCTGCCAACTGTACAAGTGTCGTTCAACCTTTGGACGTTGGTGTGATGGGTCCGTTTAAGGCGTATCTACGTTATCTGTGGCTTACTGAAGAAGAAAACGTGTACGCGACGGCGGCCGAGAAGAGACGGGCTGCGATACTGCGCGCTATCAAGGCTTGGGATATGGTAGACAGCCTAACTATCATCAAGAGCTTCCAGAAGGCAATCCCGAAGTCATACTAGATGCAGTCGTTGCTGTTTGCCAGTAGATTTTGCAATAAACTTAGATTAAGGTGCAATTTTACCCCATAAATATGGCAATGCGATAATGTTGGCATATATGACAGAAATTATGTCAATTAAGCCATGAATTGAAGCCTTGAAAACAATACTTATAATAATAGTTAGTTACAACTAGTTTCTTTATCGCCTGCTTCTGTGAAATCGACTTAAAGGATGGGCTGACACCCCTCCGATGCAGCTGGCCGGCATGAGCCGTAGCATTAAAAAGACTTAGTCTTAAACGCCACGTTTAAACTTGAATGCGCGGTGTCGTACCCACACCAATGCGGGGTCCCATTGTCCATCCCAATCGATTCCGCACGCGAATGTCGTTCTACCCAATGGGCGGAGGCGAGAGCCCCTAGACCGCTGTGCTTCCTCTCGAGGAATATTCAGGAACATTAGCAATTGGAAAATGCAGCATGAATGGCCTTTGTCTGAGCCTTTCAGAGACTGTACAATTTATTTCTGTAAATTCTGACAGTTCAACCAAATTTCGGAACGATTTGGGTTATTCCTGGTAAGTGTTTGGGAATATTCGAGTACAGCATGTAGAATGGGCGTGCATCTAGTTGTAGTTATAGAATGGGCATGCATGAATCGGGCGAGCGGTTCGTCGAATTGTCAAATATCTCCTGTTGACGTCCTGTTAAAGGCAACATGAAATAAAAAACGGATCTGTAGGGACTTGAACCCAGTTCACGAAGCATATAAGCGCAGATATCTATCCGCTCGGCTACCATGGCGTTTCATGAGAGGCTAGAGTTTATTCAATATCAGAGAGTTCATTCTATTTTAATTGCCCAGAAGCCCGCAGGGAGTAATCGTCCCACTGGACGATGTATTTTCGTAACCACTGTACCCGGCTCGAACAGATGGCTACCGGATATGGAGATAAGGCTTGTTTTATCGCGGCGACACGTCTTAATCATGTATGTCGCTGTGCAGCGGTCCCAATACTAAAACCAAGCCAATTCCACGCCAAAAATGTGACCAAAATTCCGATTTGCGCTAAGATACTTTGCGTTGGGGCTTGAGGATCCGATACAAGCCGCTGATAGTTTTCGTAAGTATATGGGATGTGAATATGCAGGGGCGATTCACGCAATTGGTCCTGCTCATATGACGTCGTGGGGTCCCACCACGTATGGGCTTGGCAACTGCATCTTTCCTTCATACATGCGAGGAAAACTATGTCCCTAAGGTGTGGATAAGGACATGCTCATCACCAAGATGTTGCCCAGTCTGCATTATCTTTATGTGATCGGGCTTGGTTGGTTGGAGTATCGGCCTCCTTTCTTTTGTCTTGGTAAGAACTTACAAGGACCACAAACGGATAAAGGATTTCCAATCCTGCACCTGACTTCCATCAAAGGCATGGGACTAGGGTTCGCACATACAACTTTACCACAACATACCTATACGGTATTTGTACCGTACACTTGTGTAAAGTGTCGGTGGAGGTGTACACTTTACCATTATGAAAGATTTTGTATCGGTGCATTTGTTTCCCTCTACTCGACTGCATTTTATGGCCACCAATGTCCTACAGCTAATCATTGGAGGCCAGGAACCTAAAACACCGTAGTAGACCCGACGTGCAACATTGGAGTTTCAATACAGCAGTATCATTCTCGAATTAGCCATCTTATTGTAAACATGAGCCCAATCGACGCCCAAGTTGTTCATGTTGGTACCGGAAGCATCGACGCACTCGATGCAGGCACTGCTCGCAGATACTGTCCTCCCAAGCAAAAGCATGATGGGCACAGCACATGCGCAGTTGTCAGGCGTGCCCCCCCTCTATTCGCCGCCTGCTTGAGCTTCCGCGTCGCTCCAGCAACGCAGCTGAAACACAACTGATGCCCACGCCCGCCGTTTCTGAACAGAGCCCTGCCCTTCCGCTAGCCATCCGTGAGCATCATCAACCTCTGGCCTCGTGGATCGATAAAATGGATGCGCCGACGCAGGCCGCCCTCGATCGTGCATTCGCAAATCTCTTTTTTTCCACTGGCGTGCCCTTTCGGCTCGCTGACTCTGCAGCCCTTGCTGACCTGTTTCGTCTTCTACGTACATCGTGGGCTCCTCCAAAGAGCCGAGCTATTGCTGGTCGTCTTCTAAACATGGCTCACACTGACATGCTGGATACAATGGAGTTCCTTGTGCGTGACTGCACTCGTTTGTGCATTGCCACCGATGGGTGGATCAATGTTTCTGGCACTCACCTGGTTTATATTGTCCTCCAATTCCCTGGCACATCTCATCCTCTTCTTCTCTACAAAACGATTGATACCAGCTCGGTTCGCCAAACTGGTCAGGCTATTGCAGCAGCTATTGCCGAAGTTGTTGAAGCTGTTGGTGTTGCAAAAGTTGTCGGCGTCGTCACAGACAATGCCCCAAATAAGCAGGCAGCGTGGAACATTTTGGAGTCTGGATTTCCTACCTTAACATGCAATAGTTGCGCTGCCCATGCCTTTAACTTGCTGGTTAAGGACGTTTGTTGCCTACCTCATCACGCCTCGATTCTTGCTAAAGTCCGATCGATTACGCACTTCATTCGCTCACGTACAATCGTACTTAACATGTTTAAACAGCTCCAGGCTTTCGCTGCCACAGTCGACCCCGAGGCATGTCAAACGTGCCTAATTATGTGTGCGAGTCGCGCTGGTACGCGCATCATGGCTCTGCAAAGCGGGTCCTGCTGAATAAGGACGTACTGCAGCAACTTGCGATCGCGCCGGCTGTTGTATCTACGACTGGTTCCTCCGCCTCGGCTATGCAGGAGTTTGTTGCGATTGTGTCTGATGGAGCATTTTGGTCTCAACTACAACACGTTGTGTCTATTTTGTCTCCCACGAGCACCCTTATTGGCACGCTGGAATCGAACGATGGTAGCCTGGCCGATGTTTACCGCTCTTTTTTTAGCATTCGAGCTGCTTGGAAATCCGACGATGAGCTGCTAGAGCTGGTCGATGCACGCTGGGCCTTTTTACACACAAGTTCCATGGGAATAGCGTACTTTTTAGACTCTACTACTGAGGCGGGCGCTCACATGGTCGACGATGATCAAGGCAATACCATCGTCGAACTGAAGACGTGGTCGTTGACGTGTGGTTTTGCTGTCGATGCTACGGACGTCGCTGGCGAAATCGACAAATTCGTTGCATTTGTGACGAATTTGACAGACGCAGTTGCCGCTAACATCAAGGGACAATCAGTGCAAACATTTTGTGCTACGTATGGGCGCCGTCAATTCCCCATATTGTCACAGGTAGCACGCGCGTTGCTCGATATACCAACGTCGCAAGCATCATCTGAGAGAATGTGGAGCTTATACAACTTCATTCACACGAAACGGCGCAATCGGCTATCGGCGGAGAGTTCTACCAAGCTTGTGCAACTCTACGCCAACGCTTCACTGCAGGATACCACTTCAGCCTCATTAACATTATCGAGGGCACGGAGGACGACTTCGCGTAGTTTACACATTAGTTTACCGTAACTTTACCATTCATACACTTTACACATACTGTTAAGGGTAAAGTACAGTGGCGGTCGAAATAATCGCCGCACCCCAAGCTGAGACAATGGGAAATACCTGTGTAAATTAATAAGT